>JBCJKH010081621.1:0-12466 GCA_039877255.1 Loriculus beryllinus
CATTAGATGTATAACTTAGATTGCCCGTTCATTACCATTGGTGGTCATACCAAATGTGTCTTTCCCATAACGGGAACATTTCTCATTACCATGGGGGGGGGGGGGGGGGAGGGTGCTGCGCTTTTTGCATAAGAGGCCAGCAGTGGATGAGAGGTGAAACAAGCTGCATCACACCTAATCTGGATGCAGGAAGTTGCTTAAAACAGATGATGTGAATAACTTTCTTAGGTCTTCTAACTCATTTCTAACTCTATGGACATTTTCTGTTTGTTATTCACTTCATAATACCCTTCATTTGCCTTCTCAGTCTTATTCTTCTGTCTGAGATTTGTCATACCTCAAAGCAGCAGGCCACTGAAAAATCTCCGAGTGACTTGGAAGTATAACATACGTTTTGTCTTGATTTTGACTCCAAGAAGCTTGAAATAGTACAATAAAAGCTCCATTCCTTTAAATCCCTGTGCTGGGACAGTGGGGCAGTCACAATGGCTTATCCTGTCTCAATTCCTTCAGCTACCAAGTGATGGTAATGATATGTACCTCTATCAAGGGCTAGGAGAACAGCATTACAAACAAAGCCAAAGCATTACAATGATCTATGACATGGATTTAGCACCCAGCATTAGTTGATGTTTCTAACCCCAGGGAAGCAAGGAACTGCTAGCTATGCAGGCTTGCAAGTGTAATGCTACGTGTCACTCTCCAAGATCTACATCCTAAGCAGAGAAAACAATAGCCAGGAAAGGTGCTTCAAGCCATAGGGATGACAATGGCTTCCTCAACCCAAGACAAAGGAAGAAAATGAAATGGGGTTTTATGGCTAACATTTGGTTAAGGCGTGCTTTTATTACCGCTTGCCTTTAATTAAAAGATATTAAATGCTGCCAGTGAACTGGCGGTGCTGAGGACCATGGAGCCGCTGCTGAATATTCAGCAAGGCTGACTGCAGCTCTCAAGGAACTACCATTGCAGCAAATGGGCTGCAACAGCAGATTTTAATATACAGGGGCAATGTTCTTCAGCTGCGGTGTAGCTCAACCATACCGCCTCTCATCATGAGATTGATGGGGATTCTGCTGTGCTTGCTACACTCCAGTGCTCCACACTGGAGGGCATTCAGCATGTGGAGAAAGGTCACAATAAGACTACATCAGCTTCTGAACCTAAAAACTCTGAACTCTTTGCTACCTATTAGGGCGGACAAAGGAAAGCTGTGTTCTGATGTGTGACATCCCAAAGAATTGCTTGAGGCAGGTGAGAAAGTTGCTGCTACTTAAAGGAGTAGTTGTCTGCAAGCTAGATCTGTTGTAGCAGTACTGCAAGTAGCACAGCACAGTTCCATAAAGCTGCCCTTTCAAACAGTACTGTGTCCTCAGTAAACTGACTGAAGCTTTGGTAATGAAGGCCTCACCTCAACAGTCAGCAAAACATTGCCATCCTTTAATTTGGTTAAAGGGGGAAAAAACTTATGTTTAGGTATAGAAGCTGGAATAAACAATGTTTAAAGAAATACACCACATGTGCTACCAGTAAATCCCACTTTCTACCATTTGAAAGGCTTCTAATATGCATAATTCCAGTCTGTTGAGAGAGAGGAGCATCTCTCTTGGCAGAACATTGAAATAAACCCAAACTAAAGCTGGCTCTACAGGCAAAACCATGGCCATAGAGCAGGGGTGGCAGCATCCCTCAGACCTGGATTGGGTCACACACACTGGCTCTAATGCTTCTAATACCCTGTCTTATCAGGACTCATGTGTTTAAAAATACATAGAAGTAAAAGGCAAAAGCAATGTTTCCCTATTTGCTTATGTCCTCATCCATGCACACTCATTCTGATGATTCTGATACAGTATTTATACATGCTATTTTCTTCTTTTTTAGAGAAAAAGACCTGTGCTAGTCTGGGTGCACAAGAAGCCAAGGACTGACCCTCTTAATGTCATGCTGCTGTTGATGATCTACTTCAGCTCTACTTCAGCACTGCTTCTTTATAAGGCTGTAGGCTGGGGCAAGGCAGTAATAGGAAAGACTGCCACAGAGTGTGACTCAGGGCATAGGTATGTAACTAAAAGCTTGCTGCCTCGCAGCTATGGTCAGCATTCCACTCGCCTGGAATTTCTTCTGGCAGCTCTACTAGGCTGGGAAAGAAGAAACCTGGGGGAAGTTTCTCTTCCCCAGCTTTCCCCCTCATCTGCTCAGAAATCCCATTGCATACATTTAACAGCTTCACAGAAGGGTTTCTGTAGTTGCTTTCCTTCTTGGTCTTTCCAGCAGTGTCGTTTTCTAGTTCTTAACATTTAAATGAAGGCTGAATTAATACAGAGTATTATGTTTTTCAGTTACGAGCCATGTTAGAATCTCTCCTAGTCCAATTACACTTAAATTAAATAAAAACCAGGATCTGAGAGCAGCTTTCCCTGTCTTCCGACTACATTCACTCTTGTGACATTTAACAAAGGTCCTATGTATCCAGAATTAAGAATAACTTTAATTCTGCAGTCAGATCTGTGCAGTTGGGGCTGCTGTGCTGGAAATTCTACATTATACTACCCTTTCAGCTCCATTAAAATCTGCATGCTTTCATTAACTAGCTATGACTATTGCAAATGTAGAGAATAAACCAGAACATAGCTTTTCTCCAGCACTCCTCTCTTCTTACTGCACGTTCTACTGCCTGCATGGCTCATGCAAGTCATCCGAAAGGTAGTTTTGGCATCACCGTCGCCTAAACTGTGCAGCTTGCCTTTCAATACTGAGGGAAATGGAGAGTGGGCAATATGGAAGAGTTCCAAGTAACCTGGACTTATGGATTATTACAGCTTATGGAGCTTGGATGGTGTGATTTTGTCCACTAACCTTGAAAAATCACTTCTAACTGAACTCACGTTAAAGTGAAAGTGAAGCATTCCTTTACAGAATCTAAATGAGACCAAGTTACAATAGCCAATACCTGAAAATCAAATTGAATAGCTTGTCCTTCTTATCCTCTCTGCTCTACATGCAGCTGATAGGCTGTGAGCGCCTAACGAAGCCATGCTGCAAAGGAAATGGCCTCCCTCAGCCCCCAGACTGCAGGAGGGCCACCAACTGGCTTCTTTTCCTTCCCTGTTTTCCTTGTGGAGTGCTCAGCAGGTCATTCCAAATCAAATCGTCTCTCCCCTCTGCTTTGCCTCATGTATTATTGATTCTTAGCTAATTTAGGAGGTAATTTCAAATTTCGTGGGGATGATTAAGAGCTCCTACCTGGGTTTTTTTGGAGATGCTTATTTCCCTTTAGGAGACTTGGCACCAAAATCCTGTGTACTTAATGAGACTACTTAAAAATCCTTGACTGTTGAGAAGTGATATACTTTCTTGTTAAGGCAATGTCCAAATCTGCACTGAATCTATAAACGTGTCATACTTTATACAAGCCTGTAACAGAGATTAATGCTTGTGGCTTATTATTGGCTCTTGATAGACACTATGCGTGATAGTAATCATCCATTTGAGGATGATAATAGATTTGCGGTGTTTGACTTCATGTCCTGTGATTTAGAGATACTCTGATAGTCTCTAAACCAGTTAAAAATCTTGATACTTGTATCACTAAGCTGATGTCTCAGCTTCAATTTAGGAAGGCAGCTCACACATCAGACAGCTAATACTTTAGGCTGTCTGTACCTCCAGGAGTGAAATGCTTTATAAATTACCTTTCTGACCATGGCAGTTGGGATCATCATATTTTTCACTGGAAGCTGAGCATATAGAGGGTAATACCACTGCAAAGGAAGGAGTCTGGAGCCGATCAGAATCTAAGCATCCTTGAATACTTGGAGATTCAAAATGTACTCTTTGTAAGTCCCATAAAATCTGCATTTTTAACTTGATTCTTTCTGGCATCTTTTATTGTTGCAGATACGAAATTCAGAGGTATGACTGTCCTGCTACCAAAGAATCTCACTGTATTACACAGTGTCTATTACCACGGTTTTGAAGGTGTCATTGTGGTTACAATGAGAGACATGGGACTCAACTCTAAATCTCCTTTATTTCCTCTGCTGCCATGCTGCTGCTCTGTGCTTTGAAATGAATCAGTTTGTCCAACAATAAAAACATGTAATCACAATTATTATATGTCTTATAGAGGACTTGTGAGACTTAATTCATACTGGTACAGAATTTATGATCTGTGGATGAAAGGTGCTTCTGACATCTAAGTGCAGTGTGTTATTAAACCTTCACATCTTAGAGAATCAATTAGGTTGGAAAAGACCTTTAAGATCATCGAGTCCAACCTTCTTCTTGTTGCAAACCTCTCCAAAATAGTGCTCCAATTAAACCTTAGCTGTATGTGCCTGAGCATCTTAACTTTAGCTAATACTCAAACTAGTTTGCCTCAAGAAGGATAAGCCCTAGCACATGAATGCTATGAAGTTGTTCATTCTGGGGAACCCCAGCCTGCTTTGTTTTCCTTGTGTCCTTGTGAGAGAAAAACAGAGCAAACCCAACTGAAATTGAAGAGTATGAAAATTGGTTCTAAAGCTGTTGTTGGCTTTGTGTTTTTGTTACTCTCAACTTGCACTATATGTGTATTGTCCAGCCGAGTATGGTTTTAAACAGGGCATTGTATAGGGTGTTGTATCTAATTCTAGTAGTGACAGGCTGAAGAGACACGCTGCAAGTAAGGAGCAAACTGAGGAGCAGATGTACCTTGGGCACTGTTATGATAACCTTGTGTTTTAATCTACTGTTTGCCAGTACTAAGAATATGTGTTGTCTGAATATGTTGTATACTAAAGCTTTTCCTTTTCAACTGAGCAAGTGTACCTGCTGTGTACCTGCTGTTTCTCTACCATTAGGAACATGCCTTTAGCACTGTTGGACAATCAAAAGTCAGAGACTTTAAGGTTTAGGTCTGGTGGTTCCTAAGCTTTAAGTCTGGGATGATCTCAGCAATATTTTGAATTACAAATACAATGAAGAAAACAAATCAGTGCAGGGCAATTCGTGTCTGAACTCAACAATGCACAGCTGAAAAAGGGGTCTAGAGATATGTAAACAGAGTCTGTGCAGCTCTTAGGAGCATGCTTATGCAGAGCCATTATTTTGTTCAGCAGTACATGACTTTAATTGGAGGGAGCTGCATTGCCTCAGGTTGGGCTGGAGCTGTGAGGTATTTTGCGCCTCCAAATACCCTGTTCATCCTGATGAGCACTCACATGTGTCAGTGGCCTTGATCTCAATCACACCACCGAGGTTCCTGTGCCCTGTGGCTAAGGCTTAACTGCCTGCTCTGGTGCAGAAAGCAGGAGGGACATGACCACCCTGACATTCCAATCCCTTTGAAAGCCTACATAAGGACCGCAGCAATGCAGTGTTTTGATTGCTTATACAGGAGGATATTTTACTGGTATTTTACCTCTGCTAAATCACTACGTTAGACTGCAAGCACAATATTGGACTGATAGCTGAACTAAAAAATAAGGAGAAAACACAGACATGTAAATTTGACATAAAGACAATTGCTATGGTCCAAGTCTTGGCGAGCCGACACACCACTGCAGCGCACCTCATCCTGTTGATGCCATTTGTTAAAGGTTGCTGCTGTTCATGAGTTGAGATGCTAGCTGCTGTTTATTCTCACAATGCAGATACTGCAAAAGGTTAATGAGACATTATGTCACACGTGGCCAGAAACCCACTGAAGTTTGCAAGCAGACACTTCGTAATGCAGTGTGACAAGCTGCTCTTGTTCTGCAGCTACATCAGCACTACTCAAGGACAGCAGACTATGCAGAAGATTACTCTCAAAATTATAAAGTATATTAGTTTGGGGGATGGCAAACTGAAGGGTTTTGAGGCAATAATATCTATTCTGGAAACATAATGAATATAAGAACAGGATTATTTCTGACTTCCATCTCTAATCTGTTACTTTTCTGTTCAGCACCCATTTCAGATTTCCGGAGTTGATGTGCTTTTTATTATGACATAAACTGTTTATGCTACATAAGAGAGAAAACTGTATCTGCTATCTATGGCTGATAGAGCAAATTACAATTTTCAAATAGAAGATACCATTCAGTCTAGAGAGGAGTATTTGCAACATCAGAAACATTTGGATTTTTCTATCATTTCCAAATTACAAAGCCAAGAAGAGTTAGGTTCGACAAGGAAAACTACTGAGGTGCCCACAAACTGTTGTCCCTACTTTGCCATAAGTGAGGGTTTTAAAGCTTTGGCTTTAACTACTTTTTGTGGTTGCATGTTTTTCTAGATCCCAGTTCTTATTCAAGAACTCTGTTATCTAGGATATGCCAGTTGGGTCAAATTTGCCTCCTATGTAAAGATATTGAACCTCCTACTCCTGCATGCTGGAGGAATCACAGTTCTGTGAAACTGATATGCTAAACCAGGTTCTTTCAGATCTACTCCCATGAGTAGATCTGAAAGAATAATTTCATCTAGAGTATTTAATACAGGAAGATGTTTAAGTTACCCCAGTTAAACTGCTGCTAGAAAAACAGAAAAGGGGGCACAATACGTATAGCAATTAAACCCCAGACTGCCACAATGCATCAGCCTAGCTGCATTGTCCTAAGGGTGTTTCTGATACCCAAATCTTGAAGTGAGGAATATGTGAGGACAGCAGAAGATGATAATAAGGAGTGGTGGAGATGCTGTGTTGTTTGATAAACCATTTACTGCTGAGTGTAGGAACTGTGTGAAGGGGGTTGATACCACTGTAGGTTCACACAGCCAGGAAAAGAAGCTGACTATAAACACTGCATCCATGATCATCCATAGATAGGAGAGAAGGTGACCACTCAGGTGGTCAAATAGGTATTTTATCTTCTAAGTTCTGAATGTCTCAATTCAAATGAGCCTTCTCTCCACACTGCTACAGACTTTAATGTCTTGCCCCCAGAATCAGTCTGGCTTGCCCTTGGTCAAATTATCTAGTGGCACAGCAGTCAGCCTCTTTAAATGGTACTATAGATTCATCTCCTTGCATCGCTGCTGCCTCAACAGCAGCCCTCTTTTAAAGGTCGTGATGTTTCAGCATGGCACAATGAACAAATTGTTTCTTCATTGTTTCCTTTCTAACCTATATATATAAGCTCTTTATTGTCACATCCATGCTTCTACATCACTTTCTACATCACTTTTCTACATCATTACATCATCTGGCTTTTAGCCAGAAATGATTCCATGGACTGTGCTAGCTGGAAAAAAACTGGAAATGGGATTCCCATCCTGGAAAAAACAGTCCAGATTCCAGACAACATACTATTCTGAACTGGAAAATATACTGTGAAGCTGCCATCTTCTGTTAAAAGTCTTACTTTTACAAGGAAGTATTACTCCATGGGAATGTAATTCACAGAAATGCTCCCAACAAGCTCCAATCCATGGCCTTTCTTAGTTTTAAAACTGAAGAAGCTGTTTTCAAGCCAGCAGTGTGTATGAAACTGCCTGTCTGGTGCTGAAAGATCCTACCAGCAATGCTTTTTATTGTTAAAAAGACTGTCATTATGTAGTTTAATAGCTTTGTGATTATGATAAAAGTGTTTTCAACTCTTTATTCCTTCTTGTAAGAGAAGCAAGGCCTGATCACCTCTGTAGTTAACAATGCCGCAGTCATTTCTGCCTTTAAGAACACCCTATACTCTGCCAAGGGAATATTGCCTTCAATGTTAGGAATGGGTTATTGCTTTCAAAGTTTTCCTATCAGTTAAGAGATTTCAAAGATTCTCACTCTGGAGGAATGCCCCTTTGAGGATTTCCTCACAGAAAGAGGTGTCTGCTTTGAAGATGTTCATGTTTTTCAAAACCAGGCACATTTCTGGGGTGTCCTCTTTGAAGACGTTTGTATGTAGCATTTAAAAGGTTTCCATTTCAAGCATCTTTCTCCACTGTGGAGAGCATGTATTTCAGAATATGTTTCCTCTGTGATATTCTTTTTGATAATTTATACAGTCTTGTAGGAATCCATAAAATAATCCCTATTGAAAGGGCCCAGGAACGTAACACTGTCCCTATATAAGGTGCAAAAGGATTTGGAAGAACTTACGTAGGATGGAAAACTGGACCAAAAAGGATTCCATTTTCTAACATCAAAAGGAAAGGTGAGCTCATCTATCACTTCCATGACCTCATAAAAATTACTGTGAGACACTTTTTACTTCTTTTAAATGGTTTGAGTTCAGAGTTCAAGTTCTGATGTTCCTGAAATCAATAGCAGAAATCCCATTTCAGTCCAGCTGTGCAAAGCACACACTCTGAAACTGCTGTAAAGCTTGCTTTCTTTGAGAACACATTGCTTTAATTTACTCTGTTATCAGGGAATTGGAGTCTTTTCCTTGCTGGTGCTGAGGTTTGGGGTTTTTTAAATATATGCCTTTTCCATTTCGTTTTAGTAATCATAATTATCATGTCTGTAAAACTGAGCAACCTCATGCCTTGTACAAGACTGGGCTCACTGTGTGTACTACATAAAGTCTTCTGTCTGATGATGGCCTGTTAGATGGAGGGTGAGTCAAAATACATCTAAGCCATTCCTTAAGCTTACATCTAAAACATTCCTTAAGCTTACATCTAGCCCTGGGTTTGGGGTACTTACTCAGGCTGTGAGTTAAACATCTGGTCTGAGCTCATTCCTGTCTGCAGATAAGCAGCTGGAAGCCTGAGAGTGGGGGCCTTGAGGTCCTCCTCTGATATAAATGACTGTGAGTCTGTCTATCTAGACAGTGCAAAGCCAAACCAGATGAGTTTAGATCACCTGCAGCAGTGGACTTGCTTGATTTTGCACTGGAACAGAAGAACAGAAGCACTGGAACGCCTGCAAAGCAGGCATACTGGATGAAGAGGTTAATCATCATCACCACTCATCTACCCATCAGCACCTACCTGCTGAGACATTATACCACGACTGGACACTCATCTGCACAAAGCCGCAGCTTGCCAGGGAGTCACTGAGCTAAATGCTTGGGCTCAGTCAGGTCAGCCATACCCTTATATAAGGACACCACAAAACTCAGCCAAATTCAACAAAGTTCTAGTCAGAAGTAAAAATCACGTTGGAGCCAGTACATTTATATTGTGTTGGCTCCTCAGCTGGAGAGCCTCTATAACCTGCAATGCTGACTGGCAAAAACTGTTGCAATAATGAGGGAGTCTCTAAGAATTAAAGCTGCTCTTTCTGTCACCCACACATAGAAATAAACATTAAATAATGGTTTTAAAAGTATTGTGCTTAGAGATTTTGTAATGGGTTCTATGACTGTCCCTGTTGGATGACAGTAGCTATGCTGTCTGCAATGTAAAAATCTGCATTCCGAACAAAAGTGACTCGTTTCGCTTCCTTCCCATGACAGAATGCAGTACTCTCTTCCCAGAGCCGCAGCCCTGGCTGTACACAGCCCACAACATAATCTTCACTCCACTACCTATCAGCTTAGGCAAAACCCCAAGAAAACCTGATCGTATGAAATAGGTTTGCAATCACCACTGTTTGTAATAAAAAAGTAAAACTGGTCTCCAGCCCTGAAGAAAGTAAATGTACATGTATTTAATCACAGTGGTGGGAAAAGGCGAATTTGCTGTGGAAAATAGATTTCCAGGTAGGTACAGTACAAGCAAGAGAGGGAAACTGGGCAGGCAAATAACAATCTAGTTGTCAAGAACTGACCTCTGGACTGATAGGAATGTTTACTGAGGTACAGTATGAGCTACGTCACATGTTTTTGTATTTGAGATGGTAGACAGCAGTAATGCTCCCAGCCTGTCCCACATAAGCTCTTTCTATCAAGGATGCTAGACAGAAAAGGCTGGAGAGCAGTCTGGATTCAGACCAGCAAGACAACTTGAAAAAGAGACTAGATCTGTTTAGAGCATTGTGCTTGTAAAAGCTGCTTAACAGCTTCAAAACTTAGTTGAATAAACCAGTGTAAATCAACCACATAGACTGCTGGGAAGAAATGCTGATCAAGGCCATTGTTTACAGGACCACAAAAAGATGAAAAGCTACTAATAAATGTTGGCCCTTTGCTCAAAGGCTTCTGGGGAATTTGTAAGATAAGAACTGGCTTAAGCTAGAATAATGTGGTTTCATACAGCAAAGACTGGTAAACTGAAGGATCAACCTTTCCTATAATATCCAGAGGATCTGTTGTACTAAGCCACACCATGCAGTGACACTACTGTTAATAACATGAGGAAACTAAAGAGACAGGGCTGTTTTGATTGGTGACAGGGAGAAATGAAGAGTTGCTACTGTTTAAGTGCACCTAATAGCCACAAGCGTCATATTCTTTGCAGGAGTCGCTAAGTTTGAGTTTTAGCATCGTCTGGTTAAAACATGATCCAAATTCAAGAAGAGAATCTGTTGTAACTCTGCCCAAAGCTCTTGAAACTAAAGTGATTCAGTGTCAACAGGTACATTCTTTGATATATGAATAACTTATGAGTTATTAATACTAGATTATTAAAAGATATTAAGCAGAAGGCAAGAAAAACGGTGTATCTTTTACAGCAGAGGGAGGCCACTGGCAGGGTACCACAGGGACATCAGCATATTCTTAAATTACCTGGTAAAAAGAGTGATTATCAAGGTGACCAAGTTTGCTGATGATGCTGAATTACTCATGGTAATAAAAAACAAAAGCTGACCATGAAGAATTGTGGAAAGCTCTCATGATACTGTGTGACTGAATGATAAAACGGCAAGTTCAATCCCATGGTGAAAAATGGAAGTAATATGCAAGGGAGAAAACCAGCCAAACTATACATGCAAAAACCCTGGAATCTCAATGAATTACTTCCGCACAGCAAAGAGTGCTTGAGTTAGGCAGGCAGTCTGTGAAAATACCAGCTCGTGGCTTAGCAGCTTTCAAGCATGCAAAGGAGACTGGTATTATGAGAAGAAAAAGGATGCAAAACCAGAAGTAAACCAGAAAGCATTTCATATGCACCTTCACAAAGCCATTTGATTCGTAACTTGAATAATGAGGACCATTATGAGCTTCTAGCCCTTAGGAAAGGTGTCGGAAAAGGCAAAGCATATTATTGAAAATATGGAATGATTCCTAATAGAGCAGACATTAACTAGGTCTCTTGAAATATAACTGGAGATGATCTGATGAAGGTATGTGCATTCATGAGTGGCATGGTTAGGTGACCACAGAAAATTATCCATCTTTTTTAAAGAAAAGAACTAATGGACGTTGAAGGAAATTCTCCGGCAGTGGGCTTGAAATAAACAAAAGAGAGTATTTGTCACACAGTGATTTCTTAAACTGCATAACTAGTTGCCCTAGAATGCTGCAGATGTCCAAAGTGCTCAGGCAAATACTTGGACAAGATATTCCCTGGGAGTGTGGATGCTATTTTTTATCCCCAGCAACTCCAGGGACTCAATTTGGGACAGTGTGTTGCAGAAAATACCTTTGCATGCTTCCCCAGTTCTACTCAATGCCTTTCAGTAAGCATACACCATTTATACAGCCACTGAACTACAGTCTATTAGTTATTAGCTGCTCTGGAAATAAAAAGGAAACAATCAAAGCTAAACACCTAAATGAGTCAATCACAGAATGAACTAGGTTGGAAAAGATCTTGGAGATCAGAAATCCATTTGGAAAACAACGTATTCTTGCAGCAGTAAGATCACCCGGATTAAAAAAGTATGGAATCTTTGTACAGCTAATAATAATATCGACACTTAAATTTTTATTAGCAGGGGATATAAGGCCTCATGTTCCATACTATAACGCTGGAACGTGGAGGGTTTTGCTAGAGGTGTTTTACTGAATGAACAGTTGCCTGGTATTTTATTAGGAACACACTGATTGTCGCTAGCTTTTTTTCCCCTTCTAAAATTAAATGCTGTAGGTAAAATTGGGATTTATTATCACTTTTATGGATGGCTTCAGGGGAGCAGAGTTTTGCTCTACGAAGTCACCTACATTATTTCAGCAGGATTTGCAATCTCAGCTCCAATGTCTTTTCTGCTATAAACACTCAACTCCTCAGTCTCCCTTATATGGAAGAGTATCTAACTCAGAGGATAAACTGAGTGAGTATTAGCTCACTTAACCAAATGGATCCTTGTAGGTGTCATAAAAGAAAGAGAAAATTGAACTATTAAAGATGAGAAACACGGGGTCGAGGATAGCATTATTATTAAAGCAAAGAAGCTTAAGCAGGACAAGCAGTGA
The DNA here is from genome assembly GCA_039877255.1 of Loriculus beryllinus. Taxonomy (NCBI): domain Eukaryota; kingdom Metazoa; phylum Chordata; class Aves; order Psittaciformes; family Psittacidae; genus Loriculus; species Loriculus beryllinus. The sequence goes on from JBCJKH010081621.1 coordinate 12,204, forward strand.
GATAAATCCGATGGAAAGACAGATTTTATACTAATTGCTAAGGAATAGAAGAATCAGTACTTCTACCAGTAAAAACCAGACAAGATTTACTTAGAGTTACCAGGGGGTCAAAACCACATTGTGTTGCCAACACAAGGTGGCAACATGAGTGAAACCAACGATGATGCTGGCCCCCTGCGGTGCAAAATCTACTAAACATCCCAGAATCTATAGGTATGGTATATATATATATATATATATATATATATATATATGGAGTAAAT
>JBCJKH010081628.1:0-11051 GCA_039877255.1 Loriculus beryllinus
TTTGAAATGCAAGTCAAATTCCCAACTCCAAATGCAAACCATTGCCTTGATGGTTCAGCAAATTTTAACACCTTTTTTCTATTGTTATGACATTCACAAGTAATTCTCCTAGCTTTACGTTAGAATGAAAATGCTAAAACAAAAAATTACCTGAACTTAAGACGATGAAAGCATGGTAGCCTGTACAGAAAATATTCAGTAATGGCACACTTTATTCCAGGTGTAAGAATTCATAGCCCACCTTAAATTTGGTACACCACTAAAATGTTTTTTTCTCTCTTTTTTTTTTTTTTTTTTTGTCTTATGGATAGCCACAGATACAGTTCTCTTGGCCAAAATACTATAAAATCTGTTGTTGATCTGGAGATATGTTGCCCAGACAAAATCAAGACCTACAGAAAATCTCTTTCCATACAGTTTTTCCATGTCCTTTGGTTAAATCTGTTGGGTTTAGAATACTGAGCAGTCAAGGAAAATCCATTCAGGTGTAATTTAATGTCCACATCCAGCAGAAAGACAGTGACCATACACACATGTAATCTGTTATGAGTCACTCACATGACATATTTTGAAGGAAATTTGAACTTACAAAAGTTAGTTTAGCCAAGACAAATCCTCTGCAGATTTATCAATGATTGTTAGATTGGGGACTTCCAGTAAGTGTATTCTAAGCAAGATTACATTATATACCACTGCCATTCTGTCACATCTAAAGATACAAAGGCTGGCAGAATAAATTCCTACACAGTTTTTTATTGAAATTCTGCATGTTTTCTGCATGTTTCTGTGCAAGTCCAAGGGACTTGAAGGCATGTACAGTGTTATATTGTGTTTACATATCTCACTTCTTCATGGAACTCAAATATCTGGACATTAGATACCTCTCTCTTTCCTCTTGCTCTGCCAAATACCATTTGCCTGAAAAGCTAGGATATGTGAAAGGACAATTTAGATATAGGAGCTTAATAACTTAAAGAAGTCTGCTGTCACATTAATAATCACAATTCAACCCCTGTGTTTTGAACTTTCCAAGCATCAATATTTGGATAAGAAATTAGAGCGCAATTTTTAGGGGTGAAATTAAATAATCTTTCTGGAATATTTAACGCCACAATGATGCAGTATATAGTTTTGGAGTAGCCAGCTCTTTCATGAAACACAAAACAGTAAGTTTCATTTCCTTTTGAGTTTTTTCAGTCCTCTTTGAAAAAAATTTCCTTTGTCAGGGTAGGCAATTTCTCAAAATAAAATAAATTAGAAATATGGACAAACTTTATTTGAAAATGTCAAAAGAACTCTATTGATATTTTCTCCCTTTCTTTTGCATCTTTCTTCCTTTTTTTTTTTTTTTTTAATTCAATACTCACTGAAAAAACACATTGCCTTGGTCAAGGCAAAGTGAACTGCATGCAAGCTTTGTGTACATCTGAGGAAGCAGGCACAGTCATATGGTCTTTTACTGGGAATTTTGTTGTTTGCAGTCTTCTGAGTAACTCAAAAAGTCACAGTTCTGAAAGAGAGCTAGTGCACCCTGCTTAGCATCTGGACAGACCTTGCCTGTCTCTGTTTGCAAATGAGCCTTACATGACTAGTGCATATTTCTTCCTTCTACCAACTCCAGTCTCTCCTATCTGTAAAGAAATTCCCCTTTCTACCAACAGAATTACAAATTGCATCTTATTTTTATTATCATCCTTGAATAGTTCCAAGCAATTTATATACATGAACCTTTCAATTAACTTAAGATGCCTTTCTCAAGAGGATAAGAATTAGTTAGGAAGCATTACTAAGTAGGTCAATTTCCGTGATGCTATAGTCTCTGGATAGTACTCCTTTTTATGCATCAGAAAAAACAAAGGAGTTTTCTTATCTCATCTTTAACATGTAGAAAACTAATGTTCCTGTGAATTCAGAAGAAGAGGAAGAAATAATTAATATTTAAACTGAATTATTACCCATACCCCCACAAGAATATATGACTTGAATCCAAGCAAGCCACGGAGATTACTGGCAAAACTGGGGAAGGAGCAATTACCACAACTATTTTATTAGGAAGCTGAGAAGAGAACGAGAATAAGCATTTACTTCGTGAGGGCAAATATTCCCTCCACTATTCTTCCAAAGGGAATCTATTTTAATCTACCAATAAAGGGGATACATTCAGAGAATTTTAAAGTATTGCAGTGAATAATTGCTAATTATATAGTGTTTAATCCAACAGCATTTGTCTTGGCTTCTGCCCAAATCTCTCACATAGCTGTGCAACTTTCTCACTGGTCTTTTGGCTAAGTTCCAGTAAAACATCAGTTTAATATTTACTAAGTAGGTTAGAAGTGTGAAAATTACATCCTGTGCTAAGGACGTGGACTCAGTGGTCTGAAAGTTCTCTGCTGTAGCCACTGTGTTTCCATGACTACCTTTTGTATTAACAGTAAGTGTTCATCCCCTAAGACCAGAAATAAAATTCTTTCTTGCAAGGTATGGGTTGATTTTGGTTTTCTTTCCTCACATTTAGTGACTTCTACAGCTAAGAATTAACCTTACATCTTGTCTCTCAAAAGAGCTACTCTCATATTCCTCTTCCCTGTTTACCACACTCTTTTTTTTGTGTGGTAATCAGAAATGCATTTGGGGTAGAAGTTATAGAAGTTAGGCAGTGTTTGACTAGTCTGGCTGTAGTTTGATTAGTCTGGCTCTAGTAGATAACATGAGCCAGAAATACAAGAATCACATCAGTAACTGTGAGCAGTGACCCATGGATGAAAGATTGACTAACCTCCTATTTATTAGTCCACATAAGTACCCAAATTCCATTTTCCTACTGTTTACCCATAATAAAAGACTCCAAAGTGATACACCTTTTCATGGAAAGAGTAATATGGACTGTCCTCATGCATTTATCTTATAGCAATAGAAGCCTTAAGCGGTTTTATATTTCATTACACTGCTACAGCTGTTGAGCTGGGCAGTGGTAATGATGAGAGTTACTTTGCCAACCATTCAACAGATGGCATATTACTTCACAAATTGCTGCAGTACTGTGAAGACAGTGGGTGGAATCCCAGACTAGGACAAGAGTTTTGCTGTCAGCCTGGGTAGTATTTTAGCAATTAGTTTCTCATTATGCTAATAATCATAAAAGTGTATTATTTATGTTCTACCCTTCAGAAAACATAAAGACATCCATTTGTATCAGAAAAGTTCTTACGCTATTTTAAGAGCACTATAGAGTACCTTAGATAGCACAACCACTCAGTATGAAGGCAGTATAGAAATACAAAATGCTATCCATAAAAGAAGAGATTAAATGAATAATTTGTGAAAAGAAGCAGGTCAAAGTTTATGTAACTTGGAGGCCTATGATTTCCCTCTGGATAGCATAAATAGGAAAAAAAGGAAAAACGTGAAAAAACAGGAATCCCCCCTGCTCATTGTAGGACGGTTGGACTAGATGTCTTGGGAAGTCCCTTCCAACCCTACTATTCTATGCTCTTTTGCTTCTATGAATTTATATATGAGACACACACTTGCAATATAACATAGAAGTGAGAATGATTTTAATTACAAGTGGAGAAGTGTTTATTCTAACTTTGTGATGAATGTTTCAATTTCCTCACATTTGCATCTTCTAGAAAATATTGTTTGTAACCAGTAAAACCCTATCAGATAATATTTTTAGGGTCCAAGTTCATCCCTATTGTAATACCACTCACAACAGTAATTATGCTTTCAGGGTGTATTTCAAAAGACCTATACACATACTGGCTGAAAAAATTTAGATTCTGGTATCAGTACTAGAACACTTAAATAGCACATGGACACCCATGTAAGATTATATACCTATTTCTATATCATATGCAGCTAGATTTTTCATCTTGATTGAAGATTAATGACATGGGCTAGCAGTTTAAGATTAACAGAATAGTTACCAGTGCACATTTTCCTTCCTCATATAATTCCCTCTGCAATATAATGAATTAAATTACAATCTATTTTCCCTGATCTTTATCTTTGCTACTTTGTCTTTTTTAATTTTACCTGTGCCTTTCTTTCTAATAAAAAAATCATCTAGGAAGCACTATGTTTGTTACAAGTCAATAGTGAAAAGTAAAGAAAGCAAAAATATATCTGGGATGTTATAACAGTTATTGCAAAATTATCCCTACTAGAAGCAGAAAGATTTCTAGAAAAAAGAATGAAGTGTTGTGTATGAGATGAGCACGAGAGAAATTATTCTCTTCCCCAATGAAGTTTATGATCCAACACCCTCACCTATAAACAGTTATGCAAGTGCTTAATTTGAAGCATATGAGTCATCTCATAGCTTACAGACTGTTAAGCAGTTTCCTCATTGCAGAAATGAAGCCTAGATCAGTGATAACAAGGGTGCTTTTTGCTAAGGTTTCAATAGCAATTTGCTTAGAGCCCTTTCCAGTGTCTAGCTCTTCAAGTTTTATTTATTCTTTTCCTAATAAGCTGAAAATAATACTGCCCTACAGATTATAGAATTAAAATTGACACCCTTTGTATAAATGCATTAATAAGTCTTCCCCTTTCTTCACACTTCTTTATGTAGCCTGCCAAAACAAGTAACCTCTTTGAGGAACAGATGAAGAAATAGTGACTGAAGAAATGAACAGTCAGAAATGTAACTAGCAATACTTGTTAGCACAGCGACATTTACTGGTGTCCACCAGAAGGAGAATCCATTGCAATTTTATTCTGGTTTGTACAGAAGAAACAGTAATGATAGATCTACAGTATGCAATGCATCCTACAGTTACATTGCCAGTGTAGTTCAGACTGAGTGACCTCTGATACAGAAGCAGTACGGATGATCTAATACAGCATTTACAGCTATATGGCTTTCAGGACTTAAGCTATTATATCTGCATATTGCTTTACTATGTAATGTACCCAGGCCTACCCATTCATTCAGCTGGTGCTGGACAGTCTCAATTGTGGAGTCTCATTGACTTGCTGCCCTTGCATTTTAATTACACACCAGCCCCAATTAAGTTACTGTCTTTAATGGAAAACCCCTGGAAACAAAGATGGGCAAAATGTCCAGTAGTGTTTCCAAGCCTCTTCTGCAGCACTTGAATTCAAAACCTGCAAATCCTGGGAAGGATCCCAGCATCTTGGCTTAAAACATCAGCCTTGATCCTGGGACTGTCCTGGGCCAAAAGCTCGGAGGTGCTGGCTATTCAAATTAAGTAAACTAAACAGAAAAAAAAAAAAAAAAAAAAATCAAACCCACAAAAAACCAAGAAAACAGAATGGCAAGCCTATTTTATCAGAAATCCTGTGTCCTGTTAAAGTCTGCTTTTCCATCCCATTGTCTAAATTATGGAAACTTAATTCTATTGAATGCAGTGTGTCCAGAATATGTATCATTCATTTATGGTCAGTTTATAAATAAAACTGTAAAAATTCTATATGAGATATGGTTTTGTTCCTGTCTAACCAGTCTAACAATTTGCCCTGGTAATGTTAAATAATCTATTGGAGCTTTTAATGTTTCCACTTAGTGAAAGAATGAGCTAGTAGCTTTGTATTTTTTGTCTCTCTTTGTGAAATTCTGGGGTTTTGCAGCTCTACACAAACAACAGTTCATCTGCAATATCTCCCATGTCATCAAGATAAGTTTTTATTCATAAAAGTGACATTTAAGTAACTAATAGCTTTTTAACAGTAATATCTCTAAAATGAACAAAAAAAGATTTTTTTTTCCTTCAAAGCCTTCATTTATGCAGAAAATGTCATGTCAACCTTTTTCTTCTGCCTTTTCGACAAATGCTCTTTTCAAACTTACATTTCAGTTTCATTCTAATATGTAACATGTGCTAATCATATTAGGAATGATTCATTTTAGTCAGGATTGCAAACTGCTTCTCATAGCTAGCTCTTATTTGTAATGCCACTTGTAAACCTGCTGTCAGCCAGTTTTTCCATACCTCTTTTGCAATGTTGCTTTAGTTTGTTGGTTTTTTTTGATTCCTTATTACTCCTCCGACAAACTATTTTCATAATATTGGATGATCTCTTATGTTAGGGGCCTGGCATATTCCAGTCTTCATAACTTTATCATGAAGACCAAAAGATGTATTTCCATATTAACAGGGTTCAGGCTGCCTCTCACCTGATCTGGGTGCTGGAAGTCTAGTCTTGGAGTTGTCTCTAGGCAGAGAGGTGCTGGCAATTGCAGATCTTTCAGGATGGAGAGGAGGGGATGGGATGAGAAAGGGTGACTGTGGAGACATGAGGCAACTGAAGTGTTGTGGGGTTTTAAGGAGAAAAAACAATATCTTTCTCTTTCATCTAAGCCTTTTACTGGAATCTGCTCTTTGACTACTGCAGTGACACTGAGTAGGTGCCAGAAACCCATCTCGAAGAGGATATCACTACCATCATTCAGTTTCCCACAGACACACCCATGAAGAGGTCAAGTCCTGATCTCAACAGCAACAGTCTTTTTCTGCTTCCCAGTTACTCCTTCAACACAATATTGACCTAAACACTGAAAGTAGAAATACCTTTTATAAGAAGCCCCTGTTCAGCAGGACAGTTAAAAGTTACTACTGTTCCCAATGAGTTAGCTTTCCTCATGCTCATTGGAACAGGTATTAGTTTTAGAGACTGACTCATAGAAAAGCTACAGGACCAACCACCCCATGTCATCCTATTATTTGCCTTGGACACCAAGGAAACACTCCCTGCCATCACAGTCTTTAAAAAATCCTCACTTTGTCTCTAAATGACTGCCCAGAGTAGAAGCAACTTTGCCTTTTTCCCTCTGCCTTTTATTATTTTCCCCTGTTTTTTCATGCTTCTTAAATTATCTTATTATAACACTTAAACTTCATAATCTCACATTACAAAGTGGTTTAGGAGCATAATTTATGTAAAATGAAGTTTCATATACTTGCTATCCAAAATCTAATGCATTTAGAAAACCCTGACAAAACCAACAAATAACTCTTCCCAAACTTTAGTCATAATTATCTCTGATAAGCCTAGAAAATGGAGAAAACAAAAAATAGCAACTCGGGGCAAAGAATTCAACCGGGTAAGCTCACCTAGCTGCTTTTTATCATTCTAATAAGTTTCCATCTTTTAACTTCTCAGGTAAATGCATATGACTTTGCTAAAAAGCGCATTGCTAAACATCCATCAGAGGGCTGTTTTGTTGTTTTCTACTGCTAATGAAGCTGATTACAGGCCATGTTTTTATATGTGCATCCTATTAAAAAAAAAAAGATAAATTTCTTACAGAGGAGAACCATATGATCTTGTTTGTTTGTTTGTTTTGTTGGCATTGCTGTAGTTTAAAATCTGTCAACATTTTCATCAAATTACAGCTTTTTCAGAGACTATGACTCTCATATCTAGACATTTGCCTCCCACTACTGAAAACTGTCAGGTGCAGGATGCTGCAATAATGAATCTTTGTTCTGAGTGAGTATGGGTGGCTGCTTTACTCTTTCCCACTTTTTGTTTTTGAAGATTAATGATCCCAAATTAACATAAAAAAATGTGAAGGAAATAAAATTTTAAAGTGTTTCCCCCCACCACACAATTCTCACTTCAGATAATCTATATGAATCATAGAATAGTTAGGGCTGGAAAGGACCTTAAGATCACCTAGTTCCAACCTCCCTGCCATAAGCAGGGACACCCCACACAAAACCATGCCTCCCAAGTCTTCGTCCAACCTGGCCTTAAACACCGCCAGGGATGGAGCATTCACAACTTCCTTGGGCAACCCATCCCAGTGCCTCACCACCCTAACAGTAAAGAATTTCTTCCTTACATCCAATCTAAATCTTCCCTGTTTAAGTTTTAACCCATTACCCCTTGTCCTGTCACTAGAGTCCCTAATGAAGAGTCCCTCCCCAGCATCCCTACAGGTCCCCTTCAGACACTGGAAGGCTGCTATGAGGTCTCCACGCAGCCTTCTCTGCACCAGGCTAAACAGTCCCAACTTCCCCAGCCTGTTAATAATCCCCTTTTCCATATTTTTCATCCAGCATGGCAGAGTAGAAACATGTATCATAGAATTACAGAATGGTTTGGGTTGCAAAGGACCATAATATCACCCAGTTCCAACCCCCCTGCCATGGCCAGGGACACCTTCCACTAGACCAGGATGCATGGCAGATACACTGCATAAACTCACTACAACTCCAAAAACACATTTGCGATTGATGTCACAAATAATTCTGAATCTCTGCATGATACGTACCTTACTAGCTCAAAGGAGGTATTTACTACTGACAGATAAAATATAGCTTTGAGAAACTGTATGCCTGTACATTCAGGTGATCTTTAGATACATGCAAAACCAGGATGATTTTAATTCTGTCTAATGATGACAAATTGTGCTACCTTTTTCTCACAAATAAACAGTGAGAAATACATCAATCTGCTGTTTACTTTTATCTTCCTATGCAAACCATCGTGGAAAAAATGTGACAACTGTAAATGTTCCATTAAAGAGCAAAATCATGCAAAATACCACAAAAATAATATTAACACTTCGGGAACAACAATTTAAAAAAAAAATTGTTCAGAAAAATAACTCTGATTCCTTAAAATCGACCTACTCTTTTAGAAACCTTTTGTTTACCTGTACTTTTCATTCTTCCAGATTCAGAATGTGGAAAACCCTTTGCTCACAACAAGTCACACAAAAATGATCCAATTAAATACAGTTTATAACAGAAAATATTTGCATTTTGTACTTTTCTTTTTAATGTCACAATATTTGGGCATCATACCCTTGAGTCTCTTTGTTTTACAAATCTCTCAGAACTGCTTTCATAATAATAATTCACACAAAACTGAAAATATTTGGCACCATACTTCAATGTCAAAAGGAATAATTCAAACTGAAAAAATACAAAACCTTTTGTCCTTTTAAAAAACAAATTTTAATGAGGTATATAATTGTATTTATTGCACATCAAGAGTACAAATTTAATTCAGATTGCACAAGAATACCCCAGATTTCTATTTTTTCCCAGCCTGCTAAATAAGCTGGAGGAATTTCCACAGAGTGTTAACCTTAAAAATCTTGACACTCCCCAGCAGGAAACTGAATTTATACAAAAACTTTGGGAAGGGTTCAACTTGGATTCCTGCACAAGGTATTTACAACCTCTTTAGGTCCAAACGTACAACATAACCCACAGATGAGAGCGTAGCATATCAAAAACAACACACTGAACAAGTTGGCGCCAAACAAAACTGTTGAGCACAGAAGGCCCAGAGGAGCAGAGTGGAAAGTATCAAAACACACAGTTCAAGAGTTTAACATTTTTTTTCTAAATCTCCTTATAAAGCATCCTCTAATGAAATAATTTTCATGGTAACTGCTGCTCTTCTATACATTTTGACAGGCATGTAAGATGGCAACCATCCAACCTATCTTACCACCATGAGCTTCATGTATGGTTTGTTTTTCAAGGAATTAATAAGAAACATTTCCTACTCAACAAGACATTTAATGTGAGTTCACTCCTTAGAGAGTAGCGAGGTTTGAGGATTTTGTGTGGTTTTTTTTATTACACATTGGTGCCAGGATTTCAAACAAGGGCCCTCCGAAAACTGGCCTTTGATAACAGGCCTTCTCTTCTGGTCCACAATCAAGGCTGGTTCAAAGCCGAAAAAGCATACATGGCCACAACTGGAAGCCACTAGCAGTAGAAACAATCATCTTTTTAAAACTGTAAATTTTATGAAAAAAAAACCAGCAAACAAACAACAAACCACCAACAACAATAAAAAAACAACAACAAAAAACCCCAAAAACAAACAAACAAAAACCAATCTCAAACACTGGCAAACACACTATGCAGCAAAGTCCACCATTTTAATGCATCAGTAGGAACTCTTAACTTCAAGCCTGCCTTTGTGGAAACTAAGATGGTTTTATGAACATCAAAATCTTCATTAATTCTTTACAGGTTAGCTCACTGAGATGAGGGGATGGTCTTGAGGCAGGCAATGACCCCTGGGCACAATTCACCAATGGACAGGGAAGTTCCTGCAGTCAGTCAGTACGTTTTGGCTGCTTTGGGGGCAGCAGCATCACTAGGGCACACAGCAGACCCATGACCAGGTGGCACAGCCCTGTCTATAGGGAGGGCCTCTCTTGGTACCGCAGTTCCCCAGGGACCCTTGAAACTTACTGGCATGCTTCAGGCGCAAGACAGTCCCCTGCTCAAAGCCCAAAGGATCTGAAGAATCATGCCCATATGGTTTTTATTCTTATGTCTGATGTGACCACTTGTACTGGTGTCTATCTTAATAGATAATGCTACCTCCAGATTCTTGAAGAAAAAATTTCTCTCCTTTTCCCAAGACTTGCTGCAGAAATATTTGAATGTGTAAATGACAGTTTGCAACACTGAACTAAAAGGAGGCACGATAACAGTTGGCTTGAAAAGGGAGAGGAATAATCTGTTCTTCATATGCTCTATAGAGAAAGACCATAAACACAAGGCTTAAAAACAAATTTCTTAAATCCAAAAATAAGGCAGCCGAGGAGTACATTGCCTATAAAAGTTAGAGAGTTATCACCAGGGATTAACAAATTTCTCAAGACTAGCACAGAAATGGGATTTTGCTGCAGACAGGAAAGGGTGCGTAGGGATGGTCTGAGGTCCTTTCTTTCTATAGCTGTAGCTAATCCAGCCTCCTGTAAAGATAAGGCTGACCATACCAAACTCTCCCCAGTACTTTTCACAGCCCATTAGCTTTGGCATCCATTTGGTTGGAAAGAAGGGCAGAGGTGTCAAGAGAAATGCATTTCTCAGCCTCTGATTTTCATGGATCTTAGCGGAATTGCTGACACATCCATCAGGTAGCTAGTGAGGGTACGGGTTGTTACTGATCCAGTTAATGTTTATGCTGCCACTGGCCCATGAAAAGTGATATGCAGTGCTCATGCTGCCATTTGCCTTTTCCCTATGAAAAAGGCAATGCTCACAATCAGGAGCGAGAGAAGGAGGCACCTCTGGGGCAACTCTTAGGACATGAGTCATAAG
>JBCJKH010081635.1:0-19188 GCA_039877255.1 Loriculus beryllinus
CTGACATTACTGGAAGTCACAGCTTTTTATTTGCAAAAAAAGGCATTGAACCTTCAGACACATTGTGGTGACAAGAGTTAGGGTATTTGTAGGTGTGGTTTGTCATTTGCAGTCATTCCACCCCAATGACCTCTCTTTGCACCCGAAAGTCAGTTTGAATTATGTGAGGAAAGGACAAAACGAGAAATTCTGAATACACACTGGATGAGAAAGGTGGCAGATTCACAGTGAAGTGCACAAAGAGCTAAAAGAAAACTGAACTTTCAATTTCGGTTTTGAGCTTTTTAAGCTTTTGGTTTTGAGGACATTTTTCCTAAGAAGCTGTATTGCTGACAGAATAAGTTTTCCTCCTACATGTGTCTAGTGTTTGCAGTGCACACCTTGGCCTCCTGCCAGACAAAGCATCTTTTCCTAAGAAGTTTGTTTTCATAGTCTGCCAGGTAGGCTCGCGAAACAACACTCATAATATTAGACAAACTACTGCTCAGAACAGTTAAAAGCTCTGCAACAAGATATTTTAATGGGGAAGAGAATAGATTACAGGTACCTTTTGGCTTGGAACAAAAACCTGAAATAAACTTTGCTTCCTTTGCACCATTTATTCCTGTAAACACGCAGCAACACTTGAGCATGTTAGGCTCATACCATGTCACTCACAGGGAGTTTAAATCACTGTTCTTTGGTGAGAGACTTCTGCTCAGATACTCTGCTCTCTCTCATAGCATGTTATGCCTCTTCAAGCTACTTGCTTTCTAGTCTGCACCTCATCAGAGGAGGCTGCACCACGAAGCGTATTCAACAGTGATGGAATGGAACTAAAGAAAACTCTTAGGGCTGGGCTGACTTCTAAACTACTTAATTTCTAAAACTACTTCACAGTACCATCCCAGGCAAAAAAAGCCAAAAAATAGCAGATAAAAAGGGCTTTCAGGGGCAGTAAAAAAAAGAGAAAAGGAAGAGATTGCAAAACATTCTGGCCATGTGGAGGCAGCACACATTGCTTGCAGGACTTGAGCACTTTCTTGGTTATCAGTCCTCATGTTTTTTGTAACGTCTCCAATGTTTACCTGTTGAGTCACTTACTGCAACATTTATTAACAGGCTTTTCTTCTGTTTCCCTGCAGCAGAAATCTTGTGTCATTGAGTACAGTGAGACAGAGCTCAAGGAGGACAAAGACAGCAGACAGCCCAGAGAGACCAGTGCCCAGATAAGCCCAGTGAGCCTGGCAGTGTGTCCTGCTGCTGCAGAGCACAAAGGTGAAGCTCCTGCCACTCTTTCGCATCTTCTGCCCTGCTTTCCTCTTGGTGTGAGGAAGAACCCTGACACAGGCTTAGAGAAAGCCTGAGATGTTGTGCGTGAGCCTTGTGTCAGTGTTTTTAAGCCATTGTAGTTATCCCACATTCACTAATATTTTTACATGAGCAAATAGTTCTCACTTTTTTCTTTTGGCTTCACTCTTTTGTACCTCTGTTGTGCCTGAACAGCTCTTACGTACTGTTCTGCACAAGAGGGATTAACTGTTGGAAGTTAATTGCAAGCATGCTCCTGCAAGGATTTGCTCTGTGATATCTTGGCTGCGTAGGTTGATTTTTAGCTGGAAACATGCAGTGTGGCTGTCTCTGTCCCTAAGTCAGCCTGTGAAACTGTTAAAATTGCCTTACTGGCAGGAATTATAATATTTTCAGATTCAAAAATTGTCAAAAATTATCTATTTATTCCAATATTTTTGCCAGCAGACCACACTGCCAAATTCTTTCCAGAAAGCAAACAGGAAAAAAGCATCTGTGCATTCACAGTGAACCCATTCATAATCTGAACTAGTATTAGTTGAAGGCATTTTACACTTGATATTGGGAATTTTTGTTTTATCTGGGAGTTTCACGACTTTTTGCTTTTGGCTGTATTTCTACTGAGATATGTGGGAGCCTAACAGTCAGAAAAATTAAACCATCATGCCCTCATTTTCCTCAGTTATGAAATGCCTTATTTGAATTCTAGTAAGCTGAGAAGTTTCAGTACAAGGTGAGCACTCCTGCACAGTTAATTATTTTGCCAGTGTGAAATTTGAAGTGGAAAGTTGTCCCTCTGCCTAGGGAATGTGCTTTTATTTTCAGTTCCTGTAGTGTAGTTAAATTTGAACTTGTGCTGATTTTATAAAGTCGTGGCATACACTCTGAATACAAACCAGCCATCGCTGACAGGGGCTGCCATGTACTGTGACCCCATGAGCAAACAATAAAATTTTACTGCTATGTTCATATATTGCTGAATAGAGCATGAGCTTTCTCGAAAAAAAGTGGAAAAGTGCAGGTGGTTCAGCAGGACTAGTAATATCTGAAAGCATTTCTCTTCAGTCATTGTTAAAAAAATATAGCTGGCCTATCATGACAATGAATTTGATTGAAAGGCATATCGTTACCTTATACCGAAATGATTTGGCTTCCACCTATTTCTGCCTTGAGTACATCATTGCTGATTTTTTTTCCATTGCTCTCATCCTTTACATTGTCATGTAATTTTTAAGAGAGAGTGCAATCCATGAATTTATTCCCTCTCATCATAGCTGTGGAAACACATTTTCAGCATTTAGCCATCTCTGTCGTTGAGATGATCTCCTCCTACAAGCACACTGACACCAAATCAGTCCACTGTGATTTGCCAGGCTTCCAGCAGGGAGCCAAGGGATGACAGGCTCTCCCAGCAAAAACCGTTCCCACCTCCCAACAAAGAACAGACTAGAAAATCATTATTTGCTTGTTGGACTAGAGGAGATGTTTTTGTGCCAGCCAGGCTGTGCCTGTACTGCAGGCACAAGTCCTTTAATTTTATTTTCCAAAGGGGCCCTGGCACATAGTGCAGGGCTTTGCAGGGGCACTCCTCAAGGCAATCTCTGTCTGGAACATCTTCATGCTTGTTTTTGTCACTTCTGGTCCTCACTGATTAAGCAGGACCAAAACTCCCTCTTGCGCTTGCCATGAGGTAATGTGGACCCTCCCATCCCATTTTTGCAGCTGACACAGTCTTATCACTTCTCATCTTAACTAGAAAATCAAGCAAGGATTGAGACAATGTTGGGGAAAAACAATGACTGTAAGTCATTGCATTGTCTTTATACAACCTTAGGTAAATGAAGGCAAATCTACCTGATGATCTAAGTGAAAAAAAAAAAACCCACTACCATCCTTTTTTTTTTTTATTCAACATACTTTTCACATCCCAGTGTCAATTGATTGTGACATTTATACAGAGGAATAACCAACAAACTTTTTTTGTATATATTCCTCCATAAGCTAACATCCTATATGGGCAGTTAAGTTGGAGACCAGACAGGTTGCTGTGGAACATATTAATGTAGAGCATTTACTGACATCACAACACATTAAAATCAATTACACTTCCATTACACTCATCTACTTTACCCCTTCCTGCATATATGCCTCTTGGATCCATATTTAATTTAGGAGAGGCTTAGCTAATGAGGTGGTAAAATCAGTTACTAGCCTGGCAGCAAGACAATGAAAACCATCCAGCAAACACTTTCCAACTTGGAAGTTTTCTCTGAAGGGTAGCAAAGAAAAAATAAACTGGAGCAGGCCCTCTTTGTTAGTCCACCTTCCCTTAGGAATGCTCTGACCACAATTCCCATGTGCTGTGAAATTTTTCTCTTTGTTCTATCTTATAGTAGTCTGAAGTGATTGAAAGAATAGCTATTGAGCAAAAAACATTTGTGCAATAACTATCGCAGTACAGAGGAGAGGTTTATATCCACACAAACCAACTCCAAAAAAATCCCCTCTGGTCAAACAGTAAATATTTTGGGATCAAAGCAATACTCCAGAAATACTCCCAGTAGAATTATTCTGGAATAATTCTAATTCAGTATCTCTGTTTTCAGTTCCGTTCATGTAATTTTTACATGGGGGCAGAAACAGAGCTTGCAGCATTCATAGCCAAGCAAGTATGGGTGGCATCAAGCAGATCTGTGTCCCGCTTGCTAGAAAAGAGCATGCAATGGCAATTAAAAGTGAAGCTCAGAGGTCCCAGAAAGTGAGAGGAATGGGGAATGCATTAGAGAGGAAAGAATACATATTTATGTAATGAGACTTGCTCTTAGAAAGGAAGCAGAGTGTCCTGAGTCACTGTTGAGTATATTTTATTTTGAGGCAGAGGGCTTATTTTACAGACTGAAACTGGATTGAAGGATTACTCTGCTACAAGCAGGCCATTAAATTTAAAGGCACTGATACCAGGGAGAGAACAGAAATGAGCCTGTGTCTCAGGCTCAGAACAGAGTGGAAGGGGTGGTGGCTCCCATCACAGCAGATGAACTCTGAAGGCTGTGTGGTGCCTCAGGTATGTGAATGAATGTGGTTTGAAGAGGAGCTCTGTCTGCAGGACCAGCTCTGGCACCACTTCATGAGAGTCAAGAAAACTGAGCAGGCTTGCTAGAGCTAAGCATAGTTGGATCAGCAAGTACTATTATAAACTTCTTATTATAAAGCTGTGTGTCATTAAGAAGTGAATTTTGAAAATACATTAAAAGAAACAAAAATAGGAAGTCTGAGTTTTGACAGTAAAGATATGCATTCTATGGACTGAGAGAAGGGAAGAAAGATGTGGGTCCTCTTACCTCAGTAATATTTCATTTGCTGCTTAGTTTCACTCTTAGACACTTATTTTGCCAGGCTGATGTTGGTGCCTGGCTTTTTGAATAGTGACAACTGTTAGGTACAGCTGTATCTAAGATGCACACTCAAGAGATTAGTTAATACTCTGTCTATTTAAAAATGACAGCTCATGTTAATAGATTGTAGATTTCCATCATGAAGGGAAGAGCAAACAAAACCTTTTCTGCTAAAAATGTTTACACAAGTCCTAAGCCAGTCTATTTTATCCTTTTCTACAGTCAAGATAAAATAAACCAAAGTAGACTGTCCAAAGAAGGAAAGAATGAAAGAGCTTTTTCATACAGACTCTTCCCTCCTGCTCTCCACCCCCTATTCTCTACAAAAGAAAAAGATTGAATAGTGAAAGATGGCAGATGCAGCATCACAGATTACAAGGAAGTGCAGCATGTCTGCTTGCTTTATCAGGAGACAGAACTGCCTTCTAGTCACAGCTCCTGCTAGCCCTTTCAAAGCCCTGTTAGCAGCAGCCTGGCTGAGCATGGCAGTTTGACAGGGGTAGCTTGATCCTTATTGTTTTGTTATTGCTTTCATTTAAGATAACATCATTCTGCTATTTGGCACTTTGAGTGCCAGTGTGCAAGAGATGCATTTCAACTTGAGGACCTTTTTGCGGTAAAGTTGCAGCTTCACCAGCTTCACAGATGAGGATTTAAATGAGCGGAAGTCACAAAATTAAGAGATTGAAATTACAATCCCCAGACCAGTGTGAAGTCAGCCAAAAATTCAAAACATGGAAAGAAATGGTGTGAAGAGGAAAATGAGTCAACTCAGCACAGTTTAGTCCCGTATATTTTTCATAACATGAGAGCTATATTATTTTTTATAGATGAATAGAACTTACTGAGGGATAAGTATCTTCTGTTTCTGATATAATGCTGTTAGCTCTTCACTGTAACATAATACTGAATTTTTGTTTCATTTAAAAGTAAGAAGCATAGGAAAGAATGAATTTATGTGTGTGTGGTGTTCCTTGGTAAACCATGGTTATATTCACTTTGTACATTGCAAATATCATATGGATATCAGAAGCAGTTTTAATTATAGTATCTCATGGACTAGCCACAGAATCATGCAGTTCTTACAGCTCCACTACCACGTGGGTTAATTTACTGTGTGTCTCAGTTTTATAATAACTAGAGTGCTGCCAGTATCTGAGCTGGAGAGCTTAGAGGTCATCCGAAATATGTTATGGCCCGTACCAGCATAAGCAAACACTAAACGCTAGATGAGTGAATACAATGCAGTATTAGCCAACAAAAGTAGTAACAAAGTGGTTTGCCAATATGAATAGAAAGCACAATGTGAGTTTTGGATACTGCAAAGATTTGAAAGATTCTGGAGAAACAACAGATACAGCTATCAGCAACAATCTAAATACAAGACTTTAAGAGTGAGAAAAGAGAAGACAGCACAGAAGCTTCTGCTGTTATTAATCATCACAGAGACAGAGCCGAGAAGACAGGAAATTTGGGATCTGGCATTTTAGATTTGAGTGTATGGAGGAATATGGAGCTGTGACAGTCTGGGAGGGCACCTCACACCCAGTGTTCCTTACACTTTGCCCTTCCAAGGTCATATTTAAAATTCTAGTGGATGGATGTACTTGCTGGTAAGTCAATGACATTTAAAGGCAGTCTAAAAACCTTCAATTTACCCTCAGCCCTGCCTCAGAATGGCTGCTATGCCCAACCCATCACCAAGCAACTCAGGGGGTACGCAGCTCTTTTTAATGCATGACATTTTAACACAGTCCAAAGATGCTGCCGTAACACATGCCAGCAGTGATTCACTGCCTCCCAGCTACCACATGATTGCCCCTACTTTCATTCTCCCTAATTATTATTTATTTTAAAAAAAAAAAAATCATTGTGTTCTCATCTTTTCCCATATAAAACCGTCAAGTTGTCAAAAAGAGAGGAGCTGGAAAAAAAATTCCTCTCCTTTTCACCCTGTCTGGCTTCTTTCAAACTGAGCTATGCAAAGCCTTAGTGCAGCCTGACAAGTCCTAACTGCTGAGACTTCACAGATGCTGGGGGAATGGTGGTGGGAGGGGACAGGGGAATTGTTCCTGTAAAGGCTTTGCTGCAAGCTACTGCGTTCTGTAGGGGCTCTCGCAGACATCTTACGATTGAAGGAGGGCTAGCAGAGAGTCACATTCAACAGGAAAGCAATGGATGTAGGAGTAGAAAAGTATGGTTGCAAATCTTCTGTTTCAGCATAAGAAAAGCTGCTGATTTAAACAGCCAGGAAAAGTGGAAACTTATTTCTGTAATGAGACTTACCCTTGGAAAGGAAGCAGAGGGTCTCCCGTCATTATTTGGTATACTTTATTTTGAGGCAGAGGACTTTTTTTACAGACTGAAACTGGATTGAATGATTCCTCTGCTACAAGTAGGGAATCTGTCCATAACTGTATTAGACATGGTAATGTCCTTTTCTTCACAGCTTAATACCATGGCTCCAGTTGGATTGCTCTTCTGCATTATCTGCCTGGATCTGCCTGGTGAACAGACAGTGGAAGCGACTGCTATGTTCCTAAGACAAAAATACTGTTTTGAGTCTAAAATCTCACATTCTAAAGTTAGTGAAGTGAAGGGAGTTTCTTTCTTTTGCCATGCAATATGCAAACTCCTGGTGGCTGTAAAGTTTGGTAGGTCAGTGTTCAGTGGCACATCTAGACCTCTTTTACACTAGCACTGTAATTCTGACACTGACCACATGACAGCGGCACTCTACCAAGACAGTGCCATCTTCTTACTTTACACTTTCATACCATATAGACAATTCTTAGTAAAGGATTTGAAGAGACATTCCTAATTTGTTAACTTCTTGTGCAGTTCTCTAGTTTCCTGCCAGGTGCAATTACAACTGCTGGCATATTTAGGGAGAAAGCTGATATTTTACAGGTTACGTGAGCAGGGTGGGGAGCAGAGACACGGTGAAAAGTGAGATCTGCGGAAAGCAATCTGCTTTTGTAATAGCAAAGTTTAATCTTATTTGCCTCTTTGGTTAATTCACCTTTTGTTTTTTTGCAGAAGGAAGCAAGTTGCAAGTAGCATTTAATCATCAGAATACACAGGGATGCAAATACTTTGTGATTGGATTGTGACTTCTGCCACCATCTGGAGCAGTAACTGAGTTTACAGCTGGAAAAACCTCTCTCTGTCTTTTTTCTCAGTTGTTACATTTCCAGATGGCAGATAGTAGCCCAATTTCTCTTCAGTAGTCATTAAGCCCTACTTCTTGAAGCTGTTGCAGAAGCTCCTCTTTCTCCTAAGTTATATAGGATTCACTGTCTTTTAGGAGGCAAGAATTTATTCAGGAACCATCTTGGTCTAGACATCCTTTGCAGTTTTCTGGCAAACAGGTGCCCAACCTTTATATTACTGGATGAACAGCCATGACGGCATTGGTTACAACTCTTCATCAGCTACAGTTCTTCTCTGCTAGATTTGGCTTCTCAGATGGATACCACCTTCTTTTTCATTCAATATCCTTGTTCTCAGGTCCTGAGCTCTTGTTTTAATTTTCCAGAGTTTAGAGCTTCTGGAGCTGCTGGTGGCAGGGCAGGACTTGTGGAAGAAACACTTCCTCCATTAGCTTCCCAGAGCAAAGGACATTTCTCTTGGCAGCCACCCAGCTCATGCAAACTGAAGCTGGAAGGTTCAGAAAGGTCACAGTTTTAGGTTCTTCAGAAAGCCTTTCCTCTTTCCATTTGAACCATTAACCTTTGAATAACAGAGCTCTGAGCTGGAAGAACAACTTGTCATATAGTGGTCTGCAGCAGCATCACCCTTGGTCCCCTTTGCAGACTGTGAGGAGCAGTGGGAGTCTTTGAGTACGCTGTACCTCATTCAAAAGGAGGCACTGAAAAGGTTCAAAGGGCTGTTACTCTGGAAGTGCCTATGTTTTCTCTACTGCCTGCACAGTTAACCTGACATGCCTAGTTCATCTCCTGATGTCCACATTGTAGACAGTTGCAATCAGGTGAGAGGAAATCAGTCTTTCTACTAGTCTAGGCATTGGTTTGTCTTTCAAGGGGTTGAATATATTATGTATACTCTTCAGTGCTAGCCCTACATTTCATGCATCCTTGATAATCTTTATTCAAGGTCATAACAATAACCTCCTGTGTTAACTTCATAGGTCTGGAGCAGTGTAAGCCTATGTTCAGGGAAGATTACCCTAACTGCTTCTTTATGCTGAGCCAGAGAAAAGTGGATCCCTGATCCTGGTGCCTACCTGGAGGAGCACTGAGCCAAGGCAGAGAAAGCTGAGCTTGGCTGATGAGGGCTGCTGCTTTTCAGGGAAAGAGCCACGTCTTGGTGTGAAGAATGCCTAAGAGAAGCTATCTGGAAGCAACTGCACTGGTAGGGAGAACAGCAGGTCTTTCGGGGAGTCACTTGGGGCCAGATGCACAGGACCGTGAGGAAGAGCACCAAGGAAGAGCACAGATGAAATAGCTCTAGGCAGATTTTGTCTTCTTGCCCCTGCTGCCTGTCCATTGTCTTCAATTTATACACCATCATGACTTTAGTTCTTAAACTGTGAGAAGCCCCACAGTGCAGGTTGTCTCAATCCAGAGGAAGTACAGTTACACAATTACAGTGGGTGCAGTGTCATTATAAAAAATTTGAAAGAACATTCCTTGGGCATAATAGCATCATTTTGTCAATATTCTGTAACTCAATAAACAACCAGTAGAGCACTGATTCATAGCTAGTGGAAAAAAGAATCATAATTCTCACTAACAATATTTCTCATTTCTGATTTGACAGTAGCTGATGGTAGCTTTTATAGACCCACCTTTGCTAAGCACACACCTGCAAGGAAATGAACTTGTGATTTAATGTACTGTATGGACTTAGCTCAGGAATAATTTGTACAAATTGGTGATAAAAACTAAATCAAATGAAAAAAGCCTGATATGACAACAGCTAGTGAGGGAAGGGCCTAAAAAGTGACTTTCCCATGCATTTCACTCAGAATCCACAAAATGCCCTACTCTTCCAGCTGAGCCTAAATTCAAACCAAATATAAGCCAACCCTTTGCAACAGCTGTTTTTGATATTGAGTCCTCCCTTGCATATATAATTCCCAGCTGAGTAAATGTTCTTCATTGAGAGGAAGAATTGAGCACACTAGCACCAGGTTGAGGGAGAAGACGAAGAAAAATAAAGGAAGATACCATAGGTGGGAAAAGTGAGTGGCAGTGTGTTCCTGAGGCCAGAGGAGAGCTTCTCAGGTTCTCCTTCACTCAGCAATTCAGGGCAGAGCATCATCTTGAGGAGAGCTAATTCTTGCTAGGGTTGCTCTTGGTGGTAAAATGCTTTTGCAGTTCTCTTTCTGATGGAGGGTGTGTAGGCTTTAGTATAGTCAATGCTTTTTCCTGAGTTCAAATTTTAATGTAAAAGGCTAAGTTACTGTCATGCCTCAGTTTGCGTTAAGCTTCAAATAAAAAGCAGTCCTGATCACTTCATGCTTCTTGTCTCTCCAAAATGTGTCTCAGGTTGGTTTCCACTAATCAACCAAAAACAATTGTAACAGAAAAAAAGTGCCTTTCCCTGCAAATCTTTGTCAGGTGGTTTATAACACTAGTATATGTGAACCTAAATCAGCTTTATTGACAGCAGAGATTGAATTGTTTTCCTGCATGTGTGAGATCATTTGAATAGAGAAACAGTTTCAAAAAATCTATCTGTAGCTGTTCAACTGTTGTGGATTAACTGTTTATTACTGCAAGGAGTGCTGACTATGCCACTGCTTTGGGCATGCAAATTCAGCATGGATGCTGGTGGCCCCATGCAAACAGTAAAACGGGGGAAAAGATGCAGTGTTGTGTCACCAGAGGGACAGTCCTCCCCCTGCAGACATAGGGGCTAACATGTAGTGTGAAGCAAACTGATTTTCAGGTTATAAGAGTTGTTAAAGGATGCATGGGAGACTCTTTGTTGTAAAAATGTGTAAGTGTACCTTCTGATGGAGTTACTCTGGCGCAGGCATACTATGTCCATAATGGAGTGAGGGTCATCATGTTCCCTGGAAAAAACTGGTCACTTCACCTATTTCTCATTCACGTTTGAGGAGTCTGTTTCATAAGAGTTTTGGCTTTTTTTTTTTTTTTTTTTTTTTTTTCTGGAATCAAAAAGGAAGGAGTTTCTTTTTGGTGAAGTGTAAATTCTTAATTCCATCAAAAGTGTGTCTCAGGAAGGCAGTTGCCATGGCCAATCTGGAACAAAGATATGGTTGTGATATTGAACACTGAAGCTTTCTTGTCCTGAAAAAAGAAGATACGTGAAAGGTAAGGTCAAGCAAAATGGAGATCTCTTCTGACCTAATGAAATTCAATGCCTTGTGCTAAGTGAAAATAGCCTGCTTGATACCTTTTGCAGAGAAGAAAAAGAGTGAATCAGGAAAGCTGCTCTAAGAAAATACTAGTCAGTGCACATCACAAGAGTGGTCTGCTTTCTTTTTCTTCTCTGTTGAGATAGGGCCTGGCTTCTATACTTATTCCCATATGAACATCATCAGCTCTCACTCACCTTGGAGATATTCTCCTGGTAAAACAGTTGAGACTGACTGCAAAGTTAGCTTTCAGTTTCTACTTCTGAGGTACCTCAAGGTTGTGTTGTACATTGGGGAGGAAAAATTCACAGTGAAGAACTCAGCTAGAAAGTAAGAACTAAGGACAAAATAAAAATGTCAAATATTGTCCACTCTGCCAGTTGTCCTCCACATTTTATTAGCCAGTGTACCTATTCTGCTCTTGTTAATTCTTTTTGAGCATGTCTTTTTCTCTCTTCATTTTGCACTCATCCTGAGCACACTGTGCTGCAACAAGCAAGAACTATTCAGCAGATGTTTCTGCTTTGTGGACTCTGGCATTCCATACTTGGCTGTTTCTTGACAACTAGAAATACTGACTGGGACATTTCATTTTTCTCACATGAGCTTTAGGAGCACCACAGAATAACATCTAATCAGTACTAATTCCTGTAGCTTGTATTAACATTAATTACTCAACTTTGGGGACCACAGAACGTACCCTTAACAAATTTGCAGATGATGCTAAACGGGGGGAATTCTTAACATGCTGAACAGAGCATGTTCAGCAGAGTTACATTTCAAAGAAACTGGAATATTGGGCCAACAGGAACTTCATGAATTGCAGGAAGGGGAGTGCAAAGCTCTCAGGCATCAGTGCAGGCTGGGAACAGGCTTGTTGCAAAAGGCCTTGGAGTTACAGTGGGTGCCAAGCTGCGAGTTAGCAGTGCATTCTCATTGCAAATTACACAAGCTGCATATGGATTGTGTTTGGGACAATGTGGTCAGCAGTCCAAGGCAGGGGCCATAATTTGACATAGGTCAAAGCTCTAGTTCCAATATTTTCAATTTCACAGACTCTGCAGCCCAAGAGAGAAGGAGATAGAGAAGGTTGAGTAGAGGACTAATAGGATAACAAGGGGCCTAGAGCACAGACCTACAGGGAAAGATTGGGGAATTGCGCTAGCTTAGGCTGGTGAAGAGACTATTGATCAAACTAACAGCATCATACAGCTACTTTGTTTGGTGCTACAGAGATGCTTGATACAAGTTTTTCCCGGCAGTGTCAGTCACATGTTGCAGCTTTGGAGGGTCAGGTTAGTCATCAGGAAAAACTTCTTCACTTAGAGAGTGATGCAGCACTAGAACATGTTACCCAATCATCGACTATCTATACTTGGAAGTTCTCTGCACTCAGCTAGGTAAAGCAACAGCTGACCTGATCTAGTCTAGGCAACAGCCTTGCTTTTTGTGGGGGACAGGACCAGAAGGATCCAGAGATCCCTTCCAACCAGCACTCCAGTGATTGTATGAATTTGAGGGATGCAGTAAGCCAATCTAAAAGAATCCTAATGCAACCAAAATTTAACTGCCTATGGTTATGAAGTGTTACTGAGAAGTGAACTGTATCTTCATGTACAATGAGGAAACTGGTCTCCCAGATCGTGCTTCATGTGTTATGAAGCTGCAATAGAGTACATAATTCCCAGATGAGTTCAACATAGGGCAACTTTTCTTACTGTCTTGTGCCTCAGTTCTGGAAGACTGGTAGTACATGCCAATGATTAAATATCAACATTGTTTCAAGTCTTTACATCTATCTGTTTTTTGGTTGAAGTCCAAAAGTATATGCATAATTCTTTGATGAATGAAAGCATTTGCAAGTCCTTAACTGGCTCCTGGTGGTTCTTCTATTACTGAGGCACTTCAGCTGATGCTAACTCTGCAGAATTAAGTTGGACTAACTGAATGTACATTTTATATTGTTCACATCTGTGTCTCATATTCAGGTTACCGGTTCACAAAATAACATATCTCTCTTCCAAGTGAAACTTCTATAAAAACACAAGCTGTTTCTATGCCCTCATCAGTGCATCTCTTCCCAGAAGGAAAATCCCTCAACATCTGCAGAAGAAATTATCATTTCAACAAGAGTATTTGCTGTCCCTTGCAAAGTCCACCCAAAACAGTTGAAAGTCACTTTTAAAAGTAGAACTTGCAAGAAGTCCTTAAAACCTTGACATTGTTTAGTGCATCACCAGATTCTTGCCTTGTTGCACTAAAGTCAAGAATGTTATCACACTGGTTGACTCGTTATTCATAGAACTGATTAATTTGCTGTCACACAGCCACTATCTCATGCCAGTATGAGTGAAAACTGTAGAGCTTGAATTGAAAGTGTGTTTCAGGCCCATGAAAACCTTTGTTAAAGCTCTTTTTTGAGTAACCTTGACAAAGCTCTAGGGAAGCGCACTATATATTGACTCATTCTCTTTGACTGCAGCATTTGGGTGATAGGCATATTTATAAGAGTTTATGGCTGTGTGAGTTTGAAACTTGTAAAATCTGACTGCCTCCTGTGAAGTTAAATTTAATTTTTCAGAATTGTTTTGTGTTTTTACTTATTTTTCACTTTTTTTTTTTTTTCATTTAGTTTTCTGGAACTCTTACTCCATGGTGATAGTGGTTATATCTACTGTAGGACATTCAAGCCACTTTATGTGACCAGTGCTTTCTGACAGGCTTGAAAGGGTTGGAAGATGTCATCTGCAGCCAGGAACAGGTAAGCTAGTGGATTTCCTGTTTGGTAAAAGCTTCCTAGCAGTAGAGAGGTAGAACTATAATGAACATTATATGCATGTAGCATGAAAGGAAGTTATGGGGTCCTCCTGACAGCTCTTGTCTTTTGTTTCCTTTCAAAACTGGTACTTTAAAGTTAAAAGGCTTCCTGATTTGAATTCTAACTTCAGAAATTTGTAAGGCTATATATTTTGTTAACCCCAAAAAAATCCTTCAAATCAATCAGCCAGCATCTTGTTGTCCAGTAATCTGTCTTTGGTTTCAGACATTGATATTTGCTTAGTGTAATTGAGTTTGCGTTACTGTAATACAAATTACTTTGTCCAGGAAAGGAAGAATAACAAAGTTCAAGTACTGTGACTTTTTGTTTGATCTTCACTCATGCTTTAATTTCCATATCAATTATGTATTATAGGAAGCCAGAGAGAGAATTAGTGTCAAGAAAAAACAGTAAGAAAAAAAATTGCTCGAACATGAAAGATTCTCCAGAGTCAGCTTATTCAGCCATTATACTAAATGCATTTGTACAGGGTTCTTTTTGTCTAATCATTTTATCCTGAAGCTGTGATTTAGTCAAACGAATGAATGGAAAAGTACCATATGCTATAATGGACGTGTGTAAAAAACACTAATTTGTGCCTTTTCTGAAGCTGTTACATTGTCTTGTTTTCAGCCTATTGGACAATGTATAGGGCTTGGAGACTGTTTTGTACCCTGCCATCTGCCCTCTGTGCAGTAACACTCATTCCCGCCTCCTCTACTGCTATCACACAAGTGGCCCATCTGTGACAGAAGTAGTATGAAAAGAAATAACATCTGCAACAGTTGTGTGTCTCAGTAGCTACCCCTCAGAAAGACTTATGGCTAGACCCTTCAGCAAGGTTTAGATCAACATTTAAAATAGATGCAGTAACCCGCTCCTTTAAGAGAGACATAATATGTGTTTTGAAAAAGAATAATTCATCTAACAGCAAGTAAATATTTAAAAATACACATTTGAGCTTATGCTTCCATTGAGTATTGCTGTTAATCTCTGTTGGAGCTGCTGGTTCTTTTAAAAGGGTATAATTGAATTAATATAAAGCCATATGCATATATAATTGAGATACTCCTATGTGAAATAGAGCTTTTTGTGAACAATCACTTATTGTTGACATGAATATTTGATGCTAGAGATACCATTTGATGTGTGGCTAAGTATAGAAACCCATAAGCAAGTACCCACTGTTCGGAAAGGGGCTAACAGCTGTGGAAGTGTAGCACTTCTGGACAAGGAGAGAGCTCAGAGGGTCCGTTCATGAAAGTCCTCAGCTTTTGTTCAGTGACTCTGTTAATTGATCTTTCATATTTGGTGACTTACTAGGCTGTTCTGGCTTGTATAGGAATAAGCACAAGTACTTATAAGGTTTCTTTGGTCTGGATAAGTTGCAGTGTTCTGTGATATCTCTTATAAATTCCCTGGGTGTAGACTCCCTTCAGAGAAGCAAGCACCTGGAATGCAATTATGTTCTACACAGATGTGGACACACAAAGTTCACCAGTTTGCTGTTTCCCAGAGCACAATACCTGTCAGCAGTTTGTTTCAAAGTTGGTTTTCCCAGAAACACTGAGTATTAGAAGATCCTTTATGTACTGACAAATTTTTCAGCTCCAACTGTGTGAAAGACTCATGGACCTAGACAAAACAAATAAATATCTGAGTTTCTACCCTTGCACTGTGTTCTTTGGAATTAGGCCAGGTGTTTCAGGATCTCTGTAATTCCTCCTATGTATGTCTTCCAAACAGCCCATTTTTCTCTTCCCTAAATATTCTCCAGTGTATAAAACCAAATTCCTTGTCAGCTGAAACTGGTGAATTGACTTCTGTGAGATTTCGTTCACATAACCCTAGCATTTTATAAGTGGCCTCTGAGAAGACTCCTTATCTGCTGGATACCAAAGTAAATAAGTCTTCAGTCTGGAGCAGTTATGGTAGTCATATTCCTATACAGCTTTTCAGAAGCATAAGCTTCCTTGTCCTTACCTCCTGAACTTTTCAATCCCCTTCTCTCTTGATGTGACCGTGACATTCTGATATTTGCATTGCTTATTCAAATATCAAATTTGCTTATTCAAATATCAAATTATCAAATATCAGTTGTACTCAAAGAGTTAATGAAGAAGACAACATAGTTACACTGGTGATGAGGCACCAGGTACAATTCAGCCTGTCCCTTGTTCCTAATCTATATCTTCCCATTGAAGAATACTGTGTTAAATCTCCAGTTTAGAGAAACTTTCAGTATTACACTGATTTCATCAAAGCAGTTACTCCAGATTTCTGAGCTCAGCCTAGATAAGAATCCAGATGCATGCATACACTTACATATCAGAAAAACAGTTGCCCATAAGCAGCCTGTCAAAGCATGGAAGAAATACGGCCCTGTTTAGCGGCTGCTAATGCAACTAAAGGGATTATCTCAAAACGATACTGAGACCAGAAAATGCACTTGGCTTCGACATTTCACCCTGGAGGCTCTTTCTGGACTGCAAACCTTCTTCTTGATTTCCAGCTCTTATTTAAGATTACTCCCTTTCCCGCCATAAAAACTAACCCTTGCTTTCAAGCTGAAGCAAGTTTAACCCTTGTGTGTATGACTTCAGCTAAATTCATACTCTGCTGTTGCCCTCCCGAGAGTGTCTGCTGCTAGGTCCAAACACTGAACACAAACATTTGATTGTTTCGGATTTATTAGTCCTCCACAAGCTTCCTAGCCCCAGCCCCACACATATGTTACTTGGCACAACATGCTTTTCATGCTTGCAGTCCAAGCCACTCCAGCTCTGCAGCCTGAGCTGAAGAACTACATTGAGAGGAAGCTCTAAAGCCAGCTGAAATGCATCTTGCAGGCAGGGGTGTTGCTTCAGGGGAAAACGGTAGTTCACCCCTGTTAAACTTATCAGCTCTGCTCACACTGCTCTAATGGGGAGTAATTGATTGCAAAAAGCACGCCTGGCATGCCCTGTGAGCTGCTTCTGCCTTACTACACAGCAGTCAGATGTGGAAAGGAGAGCGGGCAAGCAGGGATGGCCAGGGTGGATCCTTCTGCCCCCCAAAGCACTCTCAGGCACAGAGCTGCAGCGATGAGCAGTGCTGGCAGGGTAGCAAATATGCCGTTTTATGTAAAAGGTCAAGTTTTCCGAGGCTGGAGCCATTTCAGGCAAGAATAAAATCTGGACTTTAAAAAAAAAGGTTTTCATCTGGAAAAAAGGTGTATTTGTATGTGCATGTTAGCTTGCACTGGGGTCATCCAGAAAAGCCAGATGCTTAGAAATCAGGGTACCTCCCTGTGACTCGGATCTCATGGATTCAAACCACCTTGCAAGGTAAGGCTGAGAGTTGGGGGTGCACTGAGCGAGTGCGCGTGTAGGGCTCCCAGTTTGGTGTCCCTCAAGTTCTCCAGTCATCAAAGCCCAAGTGCTGGTATGGAACAAACACACTGCACTGGTCCAAATATATTTGGGAAATTAAGAAGTTTACTTTGTACTGCCAAGCTAACTGCTGGATCAAGATGTTCTCTCACAGCTGGTACAAGGCCTAAATTCAGCAAGACTGGCAAATTTGACAGGAATGTAAGCATGAGGATGGATAAGGTCTGGATCAAACTTCTGCCACCAAGTGATCCTGCAGCCTGTAGATCTGCAGTAGCAATCCTGGAAAAATGCTGTTTTGTGGCACATGGACCTCGGTGTCCCAACTCTCATATGAGTATCTCCTCCAGAGAGGCAGCTGTGGGCTATATCCATCCAACCGTCCATTTCTGTTGTTCTTTTGACCATAAACTCCATCTTAGGTTGGAGAAGTCTTTTGTTTCCAATCTTTTCATCTGATGTTTCACTACAGTTTCAGCACACCTTGGCAGAAAGTTCTGGGTTAGCTAAAATGTCATATTTTCCATGGGAAAACGTATCAAATCTTTCTCAAGCAGTTTGGAGTATGAGGGAAAAACCTGTTGGAGCATTCACATTTTTGGACTGAATGTCCAAAGGCAAGGAGGATGTGGGATGTGTCTCTCTCACACTCAGACAACCAGCAATATTCACCATGCATCTCTGGTTCTTCACTGATGCTGAAGTCTGGGAACAAAGATAGACAAACTGTCTATCTTCCAGTAACGGCAACATGGAATTGGCATCTTTTTTCTTGGTTACTAGATGTTTTAAAAGACTGCAGGACCACCTCCAACGTATAATGGCTAGTATATAAAATGAATCCTATTGGGAAAAAACAAACCTCACAGCTCAGAAATATCAGTGTGACAACCAAGGAACTGGCAGTGTACTTACTACTGAGTGTGCTGAATGTGTCAAATTTTCACCAGAATTAAGAGGCCTTTTACTGGAATAAGGTCTGCAATTTATAAGCACAAAGACACAGAGAACATAAACACTGGCAGAGTACATCCAATGCGGAAAGGTACCTTTATGAGTTAGTGTTAGACTTTGTCCTTGGCTCTGACTTAAAAGCTATGCATGCCTATATTAAAGACACTTAGACATAACCGGCTAAGTCATCAAAATGATTTATCTGCACAAGCAATAGGGTCTTTTAGTCAGAACATGCCATAATTGGAGGAAACGCAGGAAGTCTTATTTTCCTTATTAGAGAGAAAATACGGACTAGAAATGAATGATTTCACTAACTTTTGAAAGGCTATTTAACATTTGGACACATTTCCCTTCCCTTCCTTCCAATAAGTCACGTGATTAAAAAAAACCCTACTTCATTAGCACTGAAGTACAAGATTTCGCTTCCAACAGATTCCTATCTGAAAAATTTACAGGTAATACATAAACTTTTCATGGTTTTGATTACTATATGCATTATGGAAGGAAAACACTTCATAAATGAGAAATCTGATAAAATTCCACGGGGATTCCACAGATGTTCCCCTAAATCTAAGTGGAAGGGTCTGTATGCTACAGTTTTAATTAAAATACTGTAATAACTTCTGGAATGCTATACTAGGGACATCATTTCCCATTCAATTCCATCACAAGTCTCAAAAGCCATCATGTAAGAAATTGTTTTCTATTAAATTTCACAAGGCATCTTCTTAAGGGCACCATATACCCTTGTAAATAAGAATTTCTCTTTAAACCAACATGACCAAGTAGATTATTTCCACAAGATGACATGAACTTAGCTTATTACTATTTTCAAAAGCAATATCCTTGCATCTCTGCATTATTTCAAAAGCAAAATAAATGAGTTTGCAGGTTTTCCTTTAATCTATCGCAACGAAACCAAAATCTTTCCAGTATAGCCATTAATGCTCATACTTAGCAGAAATTCAGCTTTTCCTTGAATAGACTGTACACGGCCAAAACACAACA
>JBCJKH010081637.1:0-22976 GCA_039877255.1 Loriculus beryllinus
ACCAGAGTCCATAGAGAGCACTGAGTTTCTTAAGCACTGGCTGTAGAGCAGATGGAATGCTGGGATCATGAGTGTAGTCATGATATCTTTGTAAGGCTGTTTGCTCAATAAAAGCAATGGCTAATGATCAACAGTAGTACACCTTAGGAAACAGAAAAGATCACTGAGTGACAAAATACAAGAAACCAGTCCTCAGCTGGCACAAAACTGCACTGCTCTTTTGAAGTTAGTGCAGATTTGTTGATTTCGATCTGGTGATCTATCTTGAGACCAAGGAAAGTCTAAGAAGAAACTCTAGGAGAAAACCATCTACAATGTCTTTGCAAAGGTTAGCCATGAAATGCATCATGAAATGCCTTCAGAAATAAGATAAAATTTTCTACTGTGTTCCAGTTTGAGTACTGTCTTATACCAAAGGGAGCACAGATTGTACACGCATCACTGGTGTAATTTGGCAGCTACACCCAGGCAGGGATCACTTCATCAGAGAGAAGACCATGCCAAATCAGGTTTGTTGAAGAAGACCAGTGTAAACCATTGCAGGTCTACACTCATCTAATATTATTACTGTAAACAGTAATCATAAAATCATAGAATGGTTTGGGTTGGAAAGGACCTTAAGATCATCTAGTTTCAACACCCCTGCCATGGGTAGGAATGACTCACGCTAGGCCATGTCACCAAAGGCTCTGTCAAACTGGCTTGAAATCTGGGGAGAAAGCTAGGTTACTGAATAGTTTTCCCAGTGTATTTTGTCACACTTTAAATGTCTAGATATGAAAGTCAAAATTAGTTAAAGAAATTAGCTTATATTAAGAAACATTTATTTTTGATAGCGTTAAAAAGGCAAAATTGCAAAGTCAAGAGCTACAAACTCCACAAACTCTTCAAGTTTTGGAAAGGTACTTCTTTTTCTAAACAATTTTCCTATGCAACTGTTTATACGGCTTTGTCTATGAACATTTTATCCTGTTTAAAAAAAAAAAAAAAAAAAGATATTTTAAATGAAAATGTTAGAAACTATTAAATACTAATGGCTGCAAATCACTTGAAATGGAAACATTTAGCATTTCAGAAAAGTCATGTGTGTGTATGTCAGGCAGATATTTCTCATCTGTCTGCCTACACACCTACCTGCCAATCTATTTTGCCAGAATTTTATCATTTTAAGCCACCAATGAGATGACAATTCTTTAAAGCAATGACTACCATGTAGAAATATTTG
Organism: Loriculus beryllinus; assembly: GCA_039877255.1. Classification (NCBI taxonomy): domain Eukaryota; kingdom Metazoa; phylum Chordata; class Aves; order Psittaciformes; family Psittacidae; genus Loriculus; species Loriculus beryllinus. The sequence continues at coordinate 1,226 of JBCJKH010081637.1, forward strand.
ACTAAAAGGGAGCATTCAGTTACAGGAGATAACTGAATATGTAGAAGACCAGATCTGGATTTAAAATTAAAACCCTCAAACATTTCCTGAAGTACTGTCTACCTGATGAAACAAGCTCAAAAGAAACTTCAAATTTGAAATAAATCATAATGTCTCCCTATTCTTATGCAACATACCCTATCTGATTCTACCTGCAGTTGGAGTCAAGTTAGGATAGTATCTTTGTGATGTAACAAGCTGTACTTTTGGGGCAAATTTCAAGACAAGTGTATTTTTCAGGCCCTTCGATTCAGAATTTTATATGAGAAGAAGTAAATTGGATTTCACAAATTCTTTCTTTGTAGCCTGTCAGGGTCGAAGAAATTAGGTGAAAAAAAAAAATGAAGGATTACAGTGTGGCTTCAAACCATAGCTCTTGTATTTTAGAGCATGAGTGACTCTTGGCCCAGTCCATCAGGGTTGAAGGATGCAACCCTGCATCCTTCAGGGTTGACTTTTGCCTCAGAAAATAAAACCTAAAAAAAACCAAAAACCAAAATAATATGTAGTACATGAGCTATGACCAACCCACAGATCTCTTCATGGCAAAGTTGCCTGCAGTCATAAAATGCTGGATTTTTGACCTCTGATTCTTGGAACCTTACAATTTAAGACAGTGAAGGGAAAAAACTGCTACTCAAATATATATGTGCCACATGGGAAGAACTGCAATACATAGCTATATTACCTTCTCTCTCAAAGGGAAAATCCATTTGGCTTCATTTTTATCTAAACTGAGATCGAAAAATATCTCAGGCTTGTCACTACTAATCACAGAATCATGAAATAGTTAGGGTTGGAACTGACCTTAAGAAGATCCAACCCCTCTTCTAATGTGTATTTATAAAAAAAAAAAAAAAAAAAAAAGAAAGCACAGTACTTTCATAGGAATAGGAAAATGTTTATGCATACAACAAAGATAAAAATCAGAATATCACTAGTTTACCTGTACAGAAAATCTTGACCCCCTTTCCCTCTTTTTCCCTCTCTCAAGTGTTATCTGGCAATATCATTTCTGCAAGAGTTTCCATAAAATGTGTAATTCACACACAAATTTCCAAGGAAACTTTTAATGTCTTATGTATTGTTGGAGTAGAATTTCTTTTTCCTCAAAAAGGAAATAAATAACAAATAAATGGTACCACACAGGGGGAAAACCATAACATAAAACAAATCTACAGCAGTAGCTTCTGTCTGGTATCAAACTGCATGAGAACAACCGGCTAACAAGCTGGAAAATAAAGAAGAGGCCTAGAGGTCACATCGATGTTCAGCTTTTTACTCATCAGTGAATGGTCCTGTGAGAACCCACTGGATCTTGAAAGACACCTAATGGTTCATGGTGTCAGGTTAAAAATTACTGCAAATATGAAAGCTGGAGAAAAGGTCTCAGATTCTGCCAGAGATGTTGCAGTTGTACAGACATGATACAAGAAAAAGGGCAAGTCTTTGAGATTCCAAATACAAAGTAAGCCTAAGACCACACACTAAGTCACTAATTTTACCTGTAACAATGGTATTTTTCACCAAGAAATAATATTGTTTATGCTATGGAACTGCATTTTGTACAGTAATTTTTCCAGTGTGGCTGCATGCACTATGGGATAAATTATCTAGATTTATAGATATTTTGTGATGAGTGAATTGAGGCAGGCATTTCAAACACCTGGGGGGGTGGGGGGGGGGGGAAGGGAGAGTGAAAGGAAGATGTGCTTTAAATAGAGATTTTCAAAACTGTCTGTTTTACAGAGCAGAGAGATTCTAAAAGGCTTTGCCAGGAAGCACAGCTTCTTGGAAACAAGCTTTCGCACTTCACTTCCCAGCCCTTTTTCTTCTTGGTGAGAAATTGAGGATAAGCTGCAGAAGTTGTTGAAAACTGTGATAATGTTTTTGAAAGGATTTTCTACTTGATAAGTCAGTGAAATTTAAATTCATCTGACAAATGCAGCAGGTGATGCAGTTGTGATGAAACCAAGGACTATGTTGTGTAACCTGCACCAGCAAGAGCTAAAAGCACAGTATTCTGGGGTTACGCCTGCATTCAATTGTAATCCATTGCATCTCAGATAATTCCTGAAGAAAATTCGTAGGCACCCTAGCAGCACTGTAATACTGCAATCATTTATTTTAATGAATTCGTAACAATGCAGTTTTCTGTTTTGGGACAATTAGTTGCAAATAGTTTATCCTTTCAAAGACATAAGTGATATTCTGAACATAGGCTGGAACACAAATTATGGCTTCACAATTTCTTGCCCATGCTAGTAATACTGCCTTTCAAGAAAAGCATCTGAAACCACTAATCTGAGTAAGAAATAAAGAGGAAGAAACCTAGTCTTCTTAGAAATGTTCAAGAAAGGTGTGATGATCAAAATCAATTGGGAGAATAACATTTTTTAAGACAGTAAGGTTTTCTGTAGTTCAGAGGTACTGCACTACAAACAGCAGCGGGAGCACAGAGCTGTTTGCTGCAGAGTGAAAGAATTTTGACTGTACATTTGCATAAAATATTTTCAGAATTCCATATGGATTCTGAATATTACTTTTTCATTACAGTGATTTTCTCCCTTCTGAAGGGGGGTTGGTTTTTTTCAACTTCTTCCTCCGCAACATACAGATACAGCAAAATACAAAGTGCTGATATTTATACAGAAACATTATTTAAGTATATGTAGGCTGTATACAATTAGAAACCAGACCTTTTTTTGTGTCCTTGGTATTCATGTAAAATTTTCTGGTTCACAGTAAAATAAAAATTGATATTTTGGTCTAATCTTCTATAGCTGATTTATCTTTCTACCTTGTGGTCAAGTACCTAGTGCCTCAGCTACCTCAAGTATGCTATGGTTAAATCTTATGCAGGTAACAGACAGGGTCAGACACCAGCCCTGAAAAAAAAAAAATCTGTGTTGCATAAGGAAGTCACACTGCTGATTTGGCAGATGCAGTTCAGCCTGTTAGAAGAGCTCCAATGCAGTAATGTGAATGTGTTAACAAAGATTTTACTGTGATTGTAAGATGGGATATAAATGGACATTTTGTTGCTGGAGTAGAAGTGTGTCTCGGTCATATTTTAACTTAAAATTTCTCTGGTGAGCTTCAGTTACTTATTTTTTATTCTTTTTGATGCTCTATGACCCTGTTTTAGCACTATGCATTTCTCTTTTCTGTGCCACTCATCACTGTACCATAAAGATGGGTAGAAAGATTACTGTATGTGATCTGAACATCTTTAAGATTCACTCTGAAGAAATCCAGCACATAAACATTATGACAAAGAGTGGCCATGACTTTTGTCCTCACAGGTGCTGTTTTTTGGAGGTAAGCTGTTTCTCTATTATTTCCTCAGTATAGCTATAAATTTAAGCTTCAGTGGTTGATGCAAGAGTGCAGAGTCACATTATTAGTTTAGGTGTGTTGAATTACAGTCATCTCTGCTATAACCTGCCTGATTAGGCTGTCTGTCACAGAAATGAGAAAAAGTATCCTTCCCTCCTCAACACATGAGATTAGCAGAGCCTAAAAAGAAAATAATTTATCTGTATATAATTGATCTGAGAAGGAAAGATGGGAAAAGTGTCAGTATTTTCTTTGATTTTTTTTCTTTCTTTTTTTTTTTCTTTCCCACAACAATTTCAGTGTCTCCTCTCCTCCAGAAGTAGCAGAAGTGGGCAGGTAAGGGGAAAACACCAGGAGCAATTCCAGCAACAACAGTGTTAGGTCTGAAAAGTCTTCCTCTCACTGACTAGAACAAGAGACTTCTCAGCTTCTCATCATGAGTAGCCAGAGAGAGATGAGGAGCCTTAGTCTGCCTTGTGGCTAGACTTCAGGAGAAGGCAAGCAGAGTTATATGAAATTTACTAATCTCTAATTAAAATGGGTAGATAAGGAAATAAAAAAATACTGAATGTTTTGTTTTGTAGGGAGATGGTCTCCAAACGGGTATGCAGGGATATTTAGCTTTTCAAGCATTTTTCTTTCTGTTGTTTCATTGCTTTGAGAATTTTTACTTTTATTTTTTTAATTCTCCCTTGCCAGGTTACTTCCATTGCCTCCAAATACATTCTCCAGTGAATCAGTGTCGTGCTAGATTTATGTATCATGTAAAGTTATGCAGGTGCTCTATTTAACAGAGCCAAATAGAACAGATTATGAGCTTTTCTTTTGGCGTCTGCAAGCGGCATTAAAAAATCCTGCTTAGATAAATAAAGATACGGTTCCATACATTTTGGGAACAGTTACTCTAGAGATTTTATTTAGTCTAAGTGATAAAAATCTGGTGTTTTGTTTTGGGGATTTTTTTGTGTGGTTTTTGGTTGGGATTTTTTTGTTGGTGGTGGTTGTTTTTTTTTTTTTCCTCAGGATATTAGAGGGCTTTGATCCTCATGTGGTAGACTTTAATCAAAGTGAGACAAGACAGCTGTGGTAGACAGAGTTATTTATCTAGTGCCAGGTTTGGAAAATATAGCGATCTCTGATCAGCATTGCAGACTGCTCTGGGATAGGGCTCTCAGCAGCTGGAGATGTGCAGCACAGCTTTGCTAGAGAAAACAGTTACAATCTATACTACAGACTGACTTACTAAACTTCCATTTAGTGCCCTAACCAAAATACTTGTTCCTTGATATTTTCGTATGACAGCTTTATTCTTTTCTGTTAGTTTTTAGAATTAATCTGTTATTCATTAAGACAAATAGGCTTCATAGCATTATGAAGTTAACATATTCTAAAGCCAGGGCAGGCATAGCGACCACAGCAATACCAATAGCATTAGCTTTCATACAGTTGTCCAGTGTTTGAAAGTTAAGAATGAATCTCAAGGTACAGTAACTGAGCAGAGATTCAGGACATCTCTTTCTCTAGGAAGTGATTACAAAGTTAGTGGCTTCTTGACATTCATCAAACAGGACAAATGTATTATCTCAAAGTCATCTGTGGTAGATTAAAAAGAAACCTACTGATGCTATATAAATAAAAATCTTGGTTAACACTCTCTAGAATTAACTAAAACCTTTCTAGAGGTCACTAAGAGCATCTAAATCAGTTTTAAACATTGTTTTGATTTTTAAACTTGTTGCTTGTCTGACAAACCCCTGTGTAAGTCAGAGCTTTGAGGAGCTACACCATCTTCTTTAAAAGTGAGCACACTAAAGATATTCCAGTTTTCAAGCTAGGCTTTACTAGAAAGCAAAAAAAATAAAGTAGCTCTGAAACCAGACAAGAAAAAACAGATCTGCTAAAAGCTGCAATTCTAGATGGTGTTTAAACAAGTTTTTTCTCTGCCCAGTGTCCCTAGAGGGTTCAGAGCATGCCTGGATCTGAACTCTGGTTTCATTTCCTCTGGGTCCGCAAGAAAATTTCCTCACTACTGTTGCTGGTTTAGGGATCTGTTCTCTGCCATAGGCAAGCTGCCTGCTTCCTCCTGTTCACCTTCTGCCTCGCACTCATCCTTTCACCTCTGACCAGCTTTCAGAAAGAGGCTTTCTCCAACCTTCTGGTATGGACTCCATCTTTTCCTGTGTCATCTGCAAGTAGGAAACTTTCATCTCAGAAACATTTTTAAAACAAAATGTGACTTTCAGTGATACATAATAACTCATGAACAAACCAAGCAACTACAGCACCTCAGACCCTGGGAAGTACTAACGTAGGATTCCAGTTCAATGAATGATCTCATTTTGTGGATGCCTGTGTACATTTTATTTTGGATGCACTGAATATCCTTGCTAAACTATAACAATCACAGTGAAAAAAAAATAATAATTGGGGAGGTAAAAGTCCCACATACAAATTTATGTCACTTAAAATGGTGTTCTGTATTTCAACTTCATTTAATTATCCCATTCCGAAACTTCAGCTTCTTTAAAGATATTTTATAGGGTTGACAGAATTCGAGGTTTGTGTTCGTTATAAAATAGAACCAAAATAACTCTTTTGTCACAATCAAGAACTACAATGTATATTGCAGGCATTTTGTGTAACACTTTTTTTTGTTCCCCATTCTAAAAAAAAAAATCAATTTTGTACTTTCTCCCTGCTTTTCTCACTAAGCTGACCCTGTTTAACTTCCCTGATATTGATTAGGAGGTTAGGTTGGGATATAACTATAAAGGAACATGAGAGATAATATTGCATTATCTCAGTTTAAAAGTGCCCTGCTGTCAATGTTTGGTCCTAGAATGTGGATTATGTGCACATTGAAATCTTTTAGATTTATAAGACCTCAGGTTACTACAACTATATTACCATGACCTGTGAGCTCCTGAGCACACAGGAATGAAGTAATAGTTGACTATTTTTGGTATTTAAATGGAAGACATCCACGGAAAACTTCTGTTTAAGTGTTAAGAGTGTCTCTCAGCAGAATGCTGAGTCACATGAGTTTATTGGGATGAAGCTGGCAGCAGGTAAATTTAGATCATACAGTTACGAAGTCTGCTTACTGTAGAAGAACTTTCATTTTCTTAAAATAACTATCAAAGCAATTGAACAATTTTAACTGATGAACACAAAGCAACCTTTATCCCCACTTTGACATACAAATAGTCTATACTTTCCATATGCTACAGAGCTGATGAACAGGGCTCAGTGAAATAACTTGGTTATTATATGTGTTAACTCTGAGGCTGTGGACAAGAACTCAGGGGATCTCAGATAGCTTTTGTAACCCGTGTGAATAGATGCAGACTCTAAACACCTCATGGTACCAACCTATTCACAGGGTTATATTTATAGCCAATATGATAACGTGCATGTAGAAGCCAGCTAGAAGAGCCATGTGCTCCAGAACATTTATGCCGTATATTTACATAAATGTAAATGGAAAAGTTTGGCAAGAAAATGGCTGTTGCACTGGACACTGTAACTGTGCTTACACAAGCTAGTGCATGCCAGAAATATTTTAATAGACCAGAGACAAGATGGAACTATTTTGTCGCAACCATCCTACCCAATTCTCTTGCCTTCCAAAAGTGGTTGTTGAGAAGGATCACCCTGGACCATTCTAATTCCTAAACTGTGGCCAGAAATAGGCTGGAAAAGCAGTAGTTGGCTTGGGAGAAAAACACCTTTTCAGTTATGTGCATGTGACTAACAGAAAATACTGTCTTAATAGGAGTTATGGGTCATTTTTAATTTTTCATCTTCCTTATATTTTAATTAATTTCACATTCTCACCCAGGTGTTACGCAATTTGTGACTTAGGGTAGGCAGTGATCAAGATGGAAAAGTTGTTTCATGGGAGTCTGATGCTAGCCCCTGTCCAGAAATGTGTGTTGGAAGGATATGCAAGACAGCTGATCAGTTACCAGCTGAGCAAGGTAAGTTTACCAATGTGGCAATGCACAGGCAGCCCCTGCAAGTCAGGGTACATCTCCTTACCAGTGTTTTAGGGAGTATGCTGATAGTATCCCTGCATGTTGTTGCGCTTGATATGTATGTATATCAAACTGTTTAGAACCACCTTCACATGCATCTGGAGACTACCAGAAGTCTGGATTCTTCAAACCAAGTTTTTGGCTGCTTGACAGTATGTGATTTTGCAGGTAGCATCATTCAGATTCAGAGCATAGATAAGCAATAATAATAATTTCAGCCCTGTCTTGTCAAGTAGATAATAACTGAATTAACTAGAATGTATTATTTAATGACTGGCACTCTGGTCTGTTACAGAAATAAGTTCATATGGAAAATATGGATATATTATGAAATATTATCCAGAAATATGGATAATATTATGAATAAGCTATAAGACAAAAAAAAAAATGGGTAGGATATTTTTTACATGATTGCTCAATTTACTTTTTTTTTTCTGAAAATTGTTCAACACATTTTCTCCAAACATCTGACTTGAGAAATGAATGAATCAAAGATGTAAATGTAAATTAGCACATGCTCACCCATCAGTGGACTCTAGTGTGAGGGATTCTTTTATTGGATCACATTTTTCAGGCAAGCTTCCAAAAGCAGAACATTGATAATAATGTCATTTGAAGTCAGGGTTACTTTTGTGGATTCCAGTGATAATGCATTTTTGAGTAGCTAATAATTCATCGCTATAATTTCATGACTAAAATTCAGAATGGTGTCTGACCTTCTGCTCTACTACTTACTGTCATTACAAACACACTAGCTTTATTTGGCAAGGGCATAGTTGTGTGCCTTTAGCAGCTTGTCAGTGGAAACCAGGCAATGAAAGAATTAAATGTCAGACTTCTGAGAACTACAAGAAAGGCTTTCTTGCTACAGGTCAGAGACTAGAATAAGGTGTCAATCAGACTGAAAGTTTCTTACAAGGTAAAAAATCTATTTTATACTAAGGGTTGTAAGGAAAGAAAGGGTTCACAAAGCTTAGATGTGACTTACAATGAATCTGAACAAACTAAATAAAGGAATATTTGTCAGAAAGCCCTTTTTATAAATCACAAGTCATTTAAAAAGTGACAAAACTGAAGAATTTGGGGTAAGGTCAGCCTGACCAATGCAAGGTGAAAAAGAAAACGGTAGTTTCATACTTTCAAGGACAAATTCTTTATCTGGCATTCAAACACTGAGGAAAAAAAGCCTACCAGTATGTTTTATTCTGCTAAATTTTTATATTGAAGCACAGCACAAAGTTGATTTGTTCATATAGCATAAGTCGCAATTGAGTTGGAAAGCTGATCTGGTATGCAATAAGGCTGTTGGTAAGTTGTCTTGCTTATAAAGTGTCACCATCTAACTGAGGCAGGCAGCAAAATGATGAGTCAGGACTTAAGGAGGTAGGAGGTGTAAACAGCAATATATCAACATATGCAAAAAAAAAAATAAACATGGTTTATGGTTTCATAAAGCTCAGATGCACTCAGGCAGTCTGGTACAAATTCGTTACTGGAGAAAGCAAGCATAACTCTGAAATCAGTGGGGGTGCACCTGCTTAAGAAACAAAATCCCGTAGACCTGCAACTTCAATGCCTGAGACTTTAATCGTATGCCCACCAGCAGCAGTTCCTGCTTTTGTGGACTCATGGCTCCTTAAATTATCTACAGCTGGCCTAGCCTGGGGCCCAATAGCTTCCAATTTGCAGGAAATAGCTCTCTTTTTGTAAATAGTCTCTTTTTGTAAAGCAAGTTGGCAAAGGGAATAATTGTTTGTTCTTTTCCTCCATCAGATGTGAGGGTCCTTACCAGTAAAAGCTGGTAAAAAGGAGAGGTGGAAAATTAAGTAGAGGCTTTCTTGTATGTGGGAGATACTAGCTGTTTCTTGCTGTGTTTGTCCTTAATTTTGGCAGCCTGCAATCTTACTGCAACTGTTCAATTCTATTCTGAAACAGGTAAGTAAAACATAAAAGTTAGTTTTATTTTTTTCTCTTGAAGTAAACTTCACAAAAAATGGAACTTTACAAAGGTCATACAGCAAATGAGTAACTTGGAGTGTATGATAGTATGATTTAAAGCGCACCACTTAAATGAAGTATGATTTGCAGGGCCAGTTTGAACAATTTTATACATTGTGAGGAAGGATTAAATGGTTTGGTAAAAGCAAACTGAATTTAACCTGGGTACATTGAATTCCAGATTAATGCTGCATCTGTTAGATTACAAGAGTGTTTAAGTAACATCTATATCACTCGCTTAGAGTAAGGGAACTTTAAGTTTTACTGGGAAACTAGTAATCTGACTAGGCTGGAAAGCGTCTCTGTTCTGTATATCACATGCAAAGTTAATGTTGCAATAGTAACTTGGCTGTGTTAATATCGTAAATGCTCCTATACCTTTGATAAAACTGTAAGCAAGTGACTGTGTATATGGAAAGATAATGTATTGGGGATTTTGAGGAATATTTAATGTGTGTTTTAAACTTTAAAATAGGTTAACAGACATTAACTTTTTGAGCTTTCTTTTAATTTTGTTTTGTTGATACCATGTCATCATTCTAGCAAGATTTTGTGGACAAAATTGCAAGTGTGAAGCCACATAAAAAATGCATTGCAGGAACAGTAATTCCTGTTCATCTAAAATGACACAAATTTTAATCTGTGCCTGGCACAGGATAGCACTGTGAAACTGCTAGTTTACTTGGGAGCTTAAAATATTCCATATCACTAATTTATTACTGCCTTTTACTCAAGTAAAAGCTAGCCATTGTGCTATTTTAGCTGTAACTGATATCTGGGTGCTTTTTTTACTTCCAGGCTCTGGCAGATAGAACCATAGACTAATAGAAAAATAGTAAAGGAATATTGTTTTCAAATGTGTTAGTGGGGTCCTAATGGATGAGGATGTGTGATCTAACTACAGAAGAACTCAAACCTAGAAGTTTAGACCCCTAATCTTGTACTGTGCTCTATAGCCCACAACTCTACTGTGGTAGAATTGGTTTAATTTTCTTAATTTTTGTTAACATCACATTGAGCTATAGATACAAATATAGAGAATAAAAATATTCTGCTTATTACTTTAAGTATCACAGATTCTGTCTTAATATCAGGATATTGTAAGTTTGTTTGCAACTTGATTCTTTAATTGTACAGTCATTACTGACATAAGAAGTAAGACCCTGTTTACTTAAAAATAAAAAATAAAAAGTTTATTTCCTTATTGAGTTGCTCAAGCTTCTCTATTGGAATAAAAACATGCTATGTAAATGTAGAAAATCTTTTTCTAAGGTATCAGTAGAAAAAGTAAAGGTATTAGCATCCTCAAATTTCAAATTCCATTAAACAAAATGATGATGCTTGCTGCTCCAATTTTACTAGTTATAGTAAATGAACAAGACAATATTCAAAATTGTCATGCAGTAGCTCAAGAAAAGCATTTGTTACCAGACTTCATTAGCACTTCCCTAGAGATATACTTGCTATGAGAAGCAGCATAAAACTTTCTTTTAAACTGGTGTAATCTCAGATGGAGTTATCAAAAAATAGAATTCAGTTTTGTTCTCTGCTAAAATTTACAGGAAACTTTTACTTTTTAAAATAAATCTGTATCACTTCTGATTTCCTATTTTCTTGCTAAACCCATTAATTCCTGTATTATTAGGGTTACTTTGTCATTAGAGACTCTCACCTAAAAAATAAAATATTGCCTGTCTTCAAAGATAAAATCTATCCTGTAGATCTATAGATTTTATATAACAAAAAAAAAAAAAAAAACCCACAAATTTGTGAAACACAAATTACCGCAAGCCTTGTTTCTACTTAATGAGGAAGGGGTGTGTCTAAATACAATTTTTTTCACATTAATCTACCTGTTTTTATAAAAAATAACCCAGGAAGGTTAATTACATCCAGACAGACGTTTCTGTGTCAGTAAGTTTTCCTCAGGGCTCATTATCATCTTGCATTGGAATAAAAGCATTCTGGAAACTTGAAAATTATTGTTTATGTTTGGTTTTTTAGGGTTTTTTTTTCATCATCAAAACCTCAAAAACTTACTATCTCCTGAAATAAACTTGTCAGGGAAAGCTTGGTTTCTGGGGAAAGGATAGGTACATAAAACCTGCAGACCTTAACTGCTAATAGTTTCATATCTCTTCTTAAAATGTTTTTGAAATATATTTATTTGCTGTAGTATGTGGCAGGATAAAGGCACCAAAAGTCCATTATATTTCTCTACAATTCAAGCGTGTGATTCCTCAAAGATGTGAAGATTTGCATAAGTCATTACAAACGAACATTTTATGTGAGGTCATATTGTAAGAGCATCCTATCAATTTTTGGAATGTGCATATTGGAGATTCAGTTGCAGAAAAAATTAATAGGGAAAGAAGGACAAATATAGCAACTCATACAAACCCCCTTTATGTTGTGAATTTCAGTAGCTGTTTTAATGTCTTAAGCTTCCAGTATCCCCATATCAAAATGAGCTCAGTTTCTGAAACACCATTAAACATCTCGGCTAAACAGAACTTCCATAAATTACTCATGAAATGTTTTACTTATTTAATTCAGATTAGTGCATTAAATCTTTATCTACATTATCATAATGACTTTCATTCCTGATAAAGCTACATAAGCTCTTTATTATGATGGTAAAAGCACAGTTGTTGTTTCATCAAATAAAAAAGTAACAAGATCATATCTTTAAAATTGCTGAAATGATCGCTGTTTCTAAAATATGCATTAAATTCTGCATTGTAAGTACCAGTAATTTTCAAAGTAATGCAATTCGGTATAAATTGTGGGACTCGGCTATACTTTATAGGATGTTTTTTATAGTTCTTGCAGAACATATTAATAGCTGGCTATCCAGTGTAAAATTCTCCTTTAACATTATGTGTTCCGTGAGCTTAATTGGTTTGTATCAGAAAAAAGAAAGATTAAAAAGACAACATAAAATATACACATGTATGCCACATTTTACTTTTTAATTTTTTTTAATTTTTTTTTTTTTTTTGCTTAGAGATGGGATCAAGCTATAATAATTTAAAAATTAATGGAATACATGGTAACATAATTTATATTTAATACTTCTTTGTATATTAGTGCTTAATTTTTTACTTTGTCTTTTAATGATATTCTAGCTCTGTTGTTAATGGCCTGGTTAATCATTAACTACATCTGAAAGAATACTCTAAAGTGAGTTACAGCCCTATAAAGCCTTATAGCCTATTCAGCAAAATGATACTAAAGGCGGCTACCACCTAATTCCTTACCATCATTGCTAATGTTTCTGATAAAAAATTCTCAAAAGAAGTATCCAGAAGCTGAGCCTTTAAATGCAAACTGTAAATGATTTTAAAATAATTATAAATTTTACTGTGGAATGTTATCTCTCTGTATTGTTTGACATTCCCATACGGCACTTAATTGGAAGCTGGAAAATACCAGTTCCAACACTAAGATGCACAGAAGTAAACCAACATGTTGATTTATTTTTCCTCTACTCTTGGAATCCATTTTCAATAAAGGCAAAGCTGGTAAGGGATCATAAGTTTCCTTTTGTCTCAGCAGGGCACCAGAAAATAGTTGCCCAAAACATAAAGCTTATCCAGCAACAGGTAATACAACTGTTTATCTATCTATGTATTTTCAAAAGCATATTCCCTGTTACTTATTCAGTTAATAAATTGAGTTTATTCCAGAGAAAAAAATAGCCAGTTAGGTGTGTTTGATGAGTACTTTCAGACAAAAATTAAGAAGTGAAGGACTCTCATTAATAGATGTTGAAGCAAGTGTTTGTGAAGCAAGCAAAATAGGCAGGCATGGTGTTCTAACAGAGCCAGGATTATTCAGTTTGGATTTGCCTTTTAATTCCTAGCAATATTCCCTAGCTGTTTTACAATGGGAACTCCCTCTTGATGTCATACATCAGTTAAATAATATTTGGTGAAGAAAAATAATTTCTGAGTCAACAAATTATTACGAGATCCAGTTGTCTCTTATTTTCTGCAGCACCTTTTTTTGTCTTATATGTCAAACTCCCTCAAAGCTGTCCAAGTTCAGACATGTTTCAGACTGCCTCGTGCTTGTCAGAGTTCTCCTAGCTATCCCAAGTCACCAAAACAGGATTTTTCTCTCTGTAAGTCCCTGTGAGGCAAGCTCAGAAACTGAGTGCACAGCTGCCACAGAGGCTTCTGGAACTCCTTGCCACTTCGACAAGATTTATAGACCTGCCTTAATTTTGTGTAAAAAGTCTCGCTGCTAATCACTGTGAAATCGTGCTTAGGTCAAATCTTGTTAAGAATAGATCTTTGATTTTTTGCAGTTACAGTGGGAAAACCCAGTTGCAAATCTTCAAAGCAGTTAAAAAAAAAAAGATAACTGTGCTTACCTTCTTTTCCCCAAGAGCTGATCCTAAAAGTCTTTTGTCCTGTGTTAATCTGACTTGTTGTGGATATTTGGATCATTCATTTCATCAGAGTTTCTGATATCTGAACGTATCTCATGTCTGGTTGTAGTCATAAGGCAGATTCCACTTCTACTAAAACACACTAGTATTTGGAGCAAAACCATTTCCTGGAGTCCTAGAGTTTCCACTTAAATGGATATATTTTTCATACTATTCCATCTCATTAACACATTACTGTCAGAAACTGCTGTCTTCTAGAGCTTCAGGTTTTAGCAGTCACTAGAATCCAACAGCAGGCAAACTCTGCCTAATATTTGATTAGCCTAGACAGGGCTCCTCCATTCAAGGAAACAGTTACTTCCATCTCTTATCTGTGTCTTGATGAGTGAAATTCAGTCTCATCTTTTGCATCATGCCTTATTTCAACATGTATTTGATATATTAGCTAGTAATCTAAATGGAATTAATACATTTATCTCTTTATCCAGTCAAGACTGATTTAAAAATCACAGATTTTGGACAGATAACATATAAATAGGCCAATAGACACTTCCTATCTGTTTCTCTTATGGTATTTCTGTACCCTTGCTTGTCTCCAGGATCCAGTGAGTGGTCTGATTCCTGCAAGATACTTGTGGTAAAAGATATTTTTCTTGTCCCCTAGTTCTCTGTGTGCTGTGGTTTAAAAACCATCATGGGGAGCATAATATGAAGGGTTTTCTAATAGATTTCCAATTCTGCTGTCTGAAAGCCTTAATAATCTCGCATCTTAAGATGTAGTAAAATTGCGCATCAACAAAAAAATTAAACCTCGGCATAACAAACGTAGTTATTGGCAACACAAATAGAAACTAATTAATTTTAATAGACTTGTGTTTACTTACAGCAGGATTGAACTTGTGTCTCTAACATTAAAACTGTATCACCTACTCTGAAGCTTGACTTTGTTCCTGTTCAAATTAGCCATGAGGGACTAAGAAACTGTTGGAAATTGAAAAGATTTCATATGGCTTTCAGAAAATGAAATTTTAAATTTAATTTAAATAATGAATAATTGCTTTAATGAGAACGTCACAATACATAGTGTGATTTATCATAAAACTGTACATCACATGAAGTGAAAGACTTTAGAATAAATTCTGCCTTCACGAAGGGAAGTACTACAAAAATATAGTTTTTATAATGACTGTCAAGAAAAGCCATACTATGGAAGTCAGTGTATAATTATCTTTTTAAGCAGAACTCATGCACCACCATCAATTTTTATTTGTAGGAAAAAAAAAAAATGTTTTTGTAACAAAAGGAAAACTTTAGTAGCAATCTCATTTTATAGAAGAACCTAAATTTGTACTTGGAAGTAAAGACAGATAGAAGAAAGGCAAGTATTAGAAACTGGGAAACCAAGAACATCTGTGCTATGCAGAAGCTTAAGGTGGAAAAATAATAAGAATTCTTGATTTACTGGCATTATTCATAGACTATTTTTTTTTAAGACAGCCTCTCTGAGGATCACCGGAACAAAAATTTCAGTTATAAACATTTTATAGCATCTAGTAGTTACATAAATCTGCATCAGTTACGAAAGCAGTAATAAATCTCTTTATTTTGCGTAGCACTTTAGTCTTGAATTGGCAGTACAATACATGGATAACCAACATGAAAGACTGTTTCAATCAAAGATGTCCCAAACTTGATTCATTTTTTACAATAACTGGAAAGTTCATAATTGACACTAAAAGGTAATGTCACAATAGAAGCAAAGTAAAATGATATTATACAAAGATTTGTTTGAAGTTAGACAGGTGACAGCCTGACAGGCTTGTTGTGAGAAGTGTAACTCCACAAATGGTTTTATTTCTCTTATCAGCATGATGCTATAGCTGTTGGCAGTCTTGATTTACTTGTAGTTGTGACCTTTGAGACTGAGGAACGTTCTTTTACTGAGAAATAGCTCTGAAACATGAGAAATTTTTTGTTGGTTTTTTTTTTTCTTTTTTAAGGTAGCACTTCACTGTTCATTTCAAATATTGAAACAAATGTTGTGAAACTTGTTTCTTCTGACATTACTAGGGACTGGAAAAAACATTTATTTACATAGGCACTAGAAATACACATTCTTCAACAAGATCCTCTCACTCACCTAGGTCTTGATTTTGAGTTTCTTTGTGGACATGACTAGTTTAGACATTAATATAGTAGACATTAATTATACCTCTGGAGTTACTCTATCTTAGTGTAAGTCTGAAGTTACCCAAATGAAAGCCTTACTTGTTGCTCTTTTGATGACAAGAATGTCTCTTCCTTTCTTTGTCATTAAGAAAGTTGGGGGTTTTTTGGGTTTTGGTGTTGGGGGACTGGTTTGGTTTTTGTTGTTTTGTTTTGTGGGATTTTGTTTTGGTTTAATTTTTTGACAGCTAGTAAGCTGTCTGTATAGTAATTCTTTTATTAGCTTTACAGATAATATGTTCCTTAGCAAACGTTTTGTCTAATAGTGATTTTTCATACTGTCACTAAGCTCAGTTATAAGATACATTAGCAAAGAAATAACATTGAAATGAAGTTTGTTTGACAATATATAATCATTAACCATATACAACTGCGATCTCTGCTGACCAGAATATGATTTATTTATTCATGTGAAATTTCTGTATACAGTTCAGATGTATTTTATGCTATCAAGAAGACAAATGTAATATATTCATGCAATTGCATGCACAGATTTTGAGAATGGGTGAAACATTGCTTACAAAAGAGGTACTTGGTTGCAGAATTATTATTCTAATAGAGATTCATTACAGGTCTTCACTGGTGTGAGACAGTGTTTTTCAGGTATTCCTATTAAAAGCATCAAAACACAACAAAATCCTAAACCAAACTCTTTAACTGGCTTTTAGTGATACTTCCCTTAGGAGTATTGTTTAGGTCAGTCAGCGCTGCTTCTGAGTCATAGTTGTGTTTGAGAGAAGCTTTCTGTCTCTCAGAGGAAAACACAGGAAGAGTTAGAAACCCCATGGATTGCACAGCCTCAAAACTACAAACAATTATGGAATATGGGCCATTTCCCCAAATATAGATCAGTATTCTGGACAGAAGACAAGGGTTAATCTGAAGGATGACAGTAAGCGTAGGTACTCATGCAGGTGCTGGATATCTCAACCAACAGGCCAGTTAATCGGAATTTATGAAAGCTGGAGGTTTAAACAGAAATGTTAAAATTCCTTTTTCTTATTCAGTTTCTGACATCCCAAAATAGCACAACCCACTAATGTAACCCATCACAGTGCTTAGGATTGCTATCTGCTTTAAAACTATGGAGACTTGATGGAGTGACATTTAATGACTGAGCAATTGGACAGCCTCAAGTTCCTTGTAAAGAGTAGTAGGAGCTAAGCGAAGTTATTGTAAATTGGAAGTACATACTGGCCCTCAAACTTTATACACATCACCTAGCAATGTAGGTATTTTAATGAGTTGAATGTTTACTTTTGGTATGGAGAAAAATATGCCTATGTGTGTATAGTTGATACCTGTATAGCAGTGTTGCTTTTTCTTAAGTTTTTTCCCTTAGTAGATTTCCAAGTGCTTTGGAAGGATATACATGCTTCATTTAACTTAATATCTGAGGTGGCAAGACTGAGGCAGTGACAGTTTCAATGACTAGCAAAGCTGCTTTATTTTTTTTTTTTTCATGCCAAAAGCAGACTTTCAAGACATATTTTTTTCTTCAGATGAATTTAATTCCAAACTACCATAAAGATCTTAAAGCATCTCACAATTTAGAGAGGGAGAAAAAAATAAAAACTCCATTTTGATGGCTTTGAGATCCCACATTAACTTTGTTTTGATAGAATAACAATGTCAGCATCATAGGAGTGTGGTAACTTTAAATTAGCACAATATCCAGCTTTTTTTTTAAAAAAAATGCCTTTGGTTTGTTCTTTCAGTCACACAGTTTTGCTGTTGGATTGTTTCTGCCTCTTACAGTTTGCAGAAACAATAAACAATCAGAAACAATTTTTGTGTGATACATTTCATAAGAGTAAAGCTATACTTATATTCAAATAGAAAATATTAAAAATGTAGGTTGAAAGACTTATTGTCAAAAAAAAGTGCATGTTCTTTTTTCTGTTTCCCAATGGTGTCATTAATACTTTGAATTTAGCTCTTGGCAATACTGTGAATTAACTACTTTCATCTCTATCATCAAAATTACTGAAGACAATGTGGTGGGATGTACCAGCTTTACAAGAAAAAGGAACTTTGCAGAACTTTACATAACATCAGATAGACTTCATAATGTCTATCTATGGTTTTTAATTGTTTTTTGTATCCTTAAGAAGTGATAAATTTAAAATATAATTGAATATGCTTCTCTGTAAGTAGACATAGCAGAATAAAGAGATTCTGATTTTAGTACCGTTAAATTGAAAGGATAAAATAGATCCTTCCACAACTGAGAAATAGAATTTAGATCTGTTTCTCTGGAAAACTTACTTTTAAAGATGATAAAAACCCAAACCTAAACAAAAACCCTAGAGTAAACAAAGACCAATAAAAAACTTAGCTTCCCACACTTGTTTGGTTTCTGTCTGTTTTGAAACAAAATGCCATTATTTTAGAATTTGGTTTTGTAAAATGTGATCTGGTATTTTGGTTTAAAACAGATTGGATTGGATAATATTGGATTTTAAGAACTTTTTTCTTAAATTTGTCCCAAAATCCATATGAAGACCAGATAAGTTAATAAAGTAGCGAATTAAGTTATATATGGGGAAAAAAACCAAAACAACCAAAAAAACCCCAAACCCTCCAATCAGCAGGCATATTGGAATAAAATAGAGAAAGTAATCAGAGCTGTTGAAAGCTATATTAAACAACCTTTTTTGCTGTTTTACCACAGTCTAGGAAAAAGTGAAAATAATCAAAGTTCTTCTATTTTAGACTCCCTGACTGAAGACTGAATGAATTGAAAATCCTGGGAATCTATATAAAGTAAAAATGAAGGGGAAGAATGTAGGTCTCAAAATAGTTCAGAAGTGTGTTAGCACTTCTGAACTTGGTCTCTATGTTCTGAATGGATGTTTTGTGTCAATGTGCTTTAGAAAAAAAACAGAAAAATAAAGTAGGATTTCGTCTGTTATAGAAATTCTCTTTAAATCTATGGAAAAAAAAAAAGACATAAAAGCTGGCCTATTCAGGTGGAAGGGGAAGAAGGGGAGAAGGGGACAGGCTGTTTTGTGGATTCTGTTTGCACTGATATATTATCAGCAATATCTGTTTCATTATATATCTTTCTGATAGGCCAGAGCTAGGCTGCACAAATGTGTGGAAGAAACCATCTGCACTGCACACAGCTTGAGTTTATTCCATCATTTAGCCATATATGCTTTAAAGACTGGGGTCCGTAAACTCTGTCATAGCTGCATCTCTATAGCATACCATTGTTTTCCAATATCGTATTTGTGATCATCTCCCTTTAGCTATCCTGTATTCTAACCTTGATCCTATGTAAGATGTACAGTCCTACCCACAAAATAACTTCATTCAAAATAGGACCATTAATAATTGTATTGCTGAGTAGCATCAAACTTGTCAATTAGAAGATTAAGTTAATCTAGCAGAATAATTTAGCTTTCTCTTTACTTCTGACAGCTCAGGCTCTCTGAGGAGGTGTGTCCTTAGTTTATACCTCTTACCTTCAAGCTCTGTTCTCACTAAAGCATGTAAAAACCTATTAACTTCCCAGAGTTTGCTTCATCATTCCTTCCATCCAATTTAAATTAATGCTGTGTTCAGGTCATCAGTCCTTCATCAAGCTCATAAAGGGGAGAGACTAGACATTTAAAATGATTATGAGACAGACTATTCATAGTTCTAACATCTTTTAAGTCCTCTTGTATAATTACATGGGAAGTATGGACAGTTAGGAGAAGCCAGATTATTTAACGTGACACAGGCTACCCATTGCATGTGGTTTTATAGTACCTAGAAGTTTGCTTTATATCATTTGTGTTTAATATCTATTTTGGTAAATATGTTTTTAAAATACTGATATTTAGATGCATAACATGATATATTAAAATTTTGTCTGCCAGTATTTTCATATCAAATACTACCTAGAGTGCTTCTGAGTCTCGCAATGAAAAAAATCTTCATATGCATCCTTTTTATTTGTATACAAGACTTTTAAGTGTAAGTTCACTTATAAACTGACAAATATAACTGATTGACAGTACAATTTTAATTCCAGATGGTTATGATGTGTTTATTTGCTGAAGTACATGCTGCTAGAGAAAAATACCTGAGCAGTGATAAGTGGGTAGATATAAATGGGATAATAAAAAAAAAAAAGGCAATGGATTAGTGTGTAGGTAATATTTTTGACAGCAAATTGCTGTATTGTAATCTAAGCTACATTATAATGAGGAATTAATAAAAAATATACTGTAACTAATATAACTGTGATTTTCCTCATAAATATTGTCAATGCAGGTAAGACAGTAACAGTAGTATTCCACATAAGGATTTGAGTCAGTTTTACTCATTCATGCACTAATCTACTAAAACTTTCAAAATAACAGTGAATACCACTTGAATTTCTCTGTTGTCCATGTGCTAGCCTAATGAACATTTTGGGTTCTGTAGCAACTAAGCCTTTGATCAAATTCTGAAATGTTATTTACGTCAATGCAGTTGGTCAATCAGGTCAATGTCGTTCATTAACTTACAGATAGGGACAAATAAAGCAAAAGGAGGAGTCATTAATTTCTCTTGAGGATGTATCTAGTCCCCTGGCAAATTGCGAATATCAATAAAACTTCTTCAGGTGAAGGGCATTTATGTATCATGAATGACCAACATGATAGCTCCTTACTCTGAGAAGATTGGTCTGGAGAAAACCTTTTGAAAACGAGTAAAGACCTCGATTTAATTTTTAAAATGGGTACGGCAAATACTTGATTAGGAAATTATACATTAAAAAGAAGACCATAAACATTTTCTTTGTGATTTCTCAGTGCCCTTAAAGTCTCTAAGTATCTGCAGTGCCTGACGGAGCTGTGCTATGGCTGGGGATATCAACCCCAGAGGAAAGTGGAAGTGAAGAACTTCAGCATTCACTCTCTCAGAACCTGTCAAATTCTCTTATGTAGTTGTTGCTGTTGAATTTAAACTGGGGGGAGGGGAACCAAACCAGCAACCTACATTTAATTGAATTCAACTAAAATAATTCTGACTGGATTTCTATGAAGTATCATTAAACCAATTGTTTGTATTTTCCTGATGGAAGTCTTACAAGTTGCTGCAAATTTCCCAGGTCCCTCCAAAATTTGCAGTAACTGCAAATCCCATGGGGAGAAAACTACTTCAGGAGACACTTGGTTTGCAATAAAAATGTACATAAGCCTACAATTTGTTAAACTCTTGCTTCACTCCTCTAAATTGGTTTCAAAGAATTAAACATAAGGTAGTAGAAAAACAATTGTTAACCATGTAAAAAAAAAGAGAATAAAATGTGACTGTGATCCAGCTAGAGGTCTTACAAGTGGTCTAACTAGCAGCTTGTGAATTTTGAGGTAGATTTCTGCTAAAATGTAAATTAAAGTAAAGCTATAGGAAGATATGTTTACCTGCACAACCAGAAGGTTCTGATGAGTCATTTTTGTGGGCTGTCTACCATTTTACTTCCTCTATATAACAGTTTTCATACTCCTTGTTGTGAGGATGAATATTCCAGTTTTGAATTTTGTAGTAGTTGTCATTGTTACCAAGGTGTCTTGGTTTCAGCTACAACAGTGATTTGTTTTATCCTTCCTAGTAGCTGGTGCAGTGCTGTTTTCTGGCTGTAGTCTGAGAACAATGCTGATAACACACCAATGTTTTAGTTGTTGCTAAGTAGCACTTACCCTGATCAAGGACGTTTCAGTCTCCCATCCTCTGCCAG
>JBCJKH010081650.1:0-11201 GCA_039877255.1 Loriculus beryllinus
TTCCTCTGGATGGCATTCCTTCTTTCCAGTGTGTCAACCAAATCACACAGCTTGGTGTCATTGACAAACTGGCTGAGGGCGCACTCAATCCCACTGTCCATGTTGACGACAAAGATGTTGAACAAGACTGGTCCCAACACCGATCCCTGAGGGACACCACTCGTTACTGGTCTCCAACCAGGCATTGAGCCACTGACCACAACTCTTTGCGTGTGGCCATCCAGCCCGTTCTTTATCCACCAAGTGGTCCACCTATCAAATTGATGTCTCTCCAATTTTGAGACAAGGATGTCATGTGGGACAGTGTCAAATGCTCTGGACAAGTCCAGGTAGATGATGTCAGCTGCTCTACCTCTGTCCCTTAGTTCCGTAGCCCCATCATAGAAGGCCACCAAATTGGTCAGGCAGGATTTCCCATTAGTGAAGCCATGCTGGTTGTCACCAAGCACCTTGTTGTTTTTCATGTGCCCTAGCATAACTTCCAGGAGAATCTCCTCCAAAGAAAGAAGAATTGAAAAAAAAAGGAGCCCATTACCTCATTGCTTGATGCCTGCTTTTCCTCAATGGAGAACCTCAGGATATATTCAAGGGTCACCTTGTTCAAGCTCAGGAGCAATGCATACCAAAAAAGACGGAACCAGGCAAAAACACTAGGAGGCTTTCATGGACGAACAATCTGCTCCTCGACAAACTCAAGTACAAATGGGAAGCCTTCAAAGGATGGATAGCCTAGAAGGAATACAGAGAAGTTGTCTGAGCAGCCATAGATCAGGTTAGGAAAGCTAAAGCCCTGATGGAATTAAATCTGGTCAGGGATGTCAGGGGCAATAGAAAAACTCCTGTAAGTACATCAGTGATAAAAAGAAGACTAGGTAAAATGCGGGTCCTCTCCAGAAAGAAATGGGAGACCTGGTCATCCAGGACATGGAGAAGGCTGAGCTTTTCAATGATTTCTTTGCTTTGGTCTCCAGCAGCAAGACGTTCATCCATAATGCCAAAGTTGCGGAAGGACCTGAGATAATGAAGAATCACCTACTGTGAGAGGTCAGGTTCGAGATCATCTGGGGAACCTAAAGACACATCAAGTCTATGTCAGCTGATGAGATGGATTGGTGGTTCCTGAGGGAACTGGTGGATGAAATGGCTAAGCTACTAGCCATCATTTTTGACTGATTGTGTCAGTCTAGTGAAGTTCCCACTGATTAGAAGAGGGGAAAGAGGGAAAGATAACTCCCATTCTTGAAAAAGCATAAAAAAGGAAGACCTGGGAAACTACAAGCTGGTCATGGAGCAGATCCTCGTAGTAACTATGCTAAGGCACATGGACAATAAGGAGGATATTGGTGACAGCCAACATGGCTTCACTAAGGAGAAATTGTGCCTGACAAATTTGGTGGCCTTCTATGACAGGGTTACAGCTTTGGTGATTAAAGGAAGAGAGACTGACAGCATATAGCTGGACTTATGCAAAATGTCTGGCACAGTTCCACATGACATCTTTGTCCCTAAGCTGGAAAAACATGGATTTGACAAACCACTTACTCAGTGAATATGGAAGTGGCTGGACAGTCAGACTCAAAGGGTTGCTGTCAATGGCTCAATGTTTAAGTGGAGACCAGTGACAATCAGTGTTCCTCAGAGGTTAGTGTTGGAACTGGTGCTGTTCAACCTCTATTGGTGACATGGATAGTGGGATTGGGTGCATCCTCAGCAAGTTTGTCGATGATATCAAGCTGTGTGGTGTGGTTGAGATGCTGGAGGGAAGGGATGCCATCCAGAGAGACCTTTAAAGGCTGAGGTTGGCCAATGCCAACCTCATGAAACTCAACAAGGCCAAGTGCAAGATCCTGCATGTGGGCTGGGGCAATCCCAAGCACAAGTACAGGCCTGGCAGAGAACGGATAGAGAGTAGCCCTGAGAAAAAGGATTTGGTTAACAAGAAGCTCAACATGAGCCAGTCAAGAAAGCTAACTGTATGCTGTACTGCCTCATAAGGAGCATAGGCAGCAATTAGAGGAAGGGGATTCTTCCCCTCTATTCTGCCTTATTGACACCCCACCTGCAGTAGTGTGTTCAGAGCTGGGGCCCCAAACATGAGAAGAAAGTGGACCTATTATAGAAATTCCTGAGGATGGCCACAAAGATGCTCACAGTGCTGGAGATATTCTCCTGTGGAGACAAGCTGAGAGAACTGGGGTTGTTCAGCCTGGACAAGAGAAGGGTTCAGGGTCAACTTATAGCAGCATTCAAGTACCTAAAGGGGACTATAAGAAATCTGGAGGGGGTCTTTGTACAAGGCTATGTAGGGATAGAACAAGGGCTAATGACTTTAGACAAAAATACGGTAGATTTAGATTAAGTTATGAGGAAGAAATTCTTCACCATTAGGGTGGTGAGGTACTGGAACAGGTTGCCCCCAGGAGTTGTGGATGCCCCATCCCTGAAAGCACAAGGGAACCACAGATCAGAAATGCAGAACCAGCAAGGAAAAACCATGATGGAGTACACTAATATCCATTTCCACCCATGTGCTCTGCTTCCTGGGTACAATCATGATGCTTGTGTTACTGAATAGCAGTAAAACCAGGGTTTCTGAACTGGGAGTGGTAGCACATCTTTGCTTGTAAATTGCTGTCTCAGAGACTGTACTTTAGCTTAAGGTCAAATGACACAGTCTGACAGTGTGCACAGTATTAAAATCCTTTACTATCCAAAATATGTCAAGTCTGTCTAAACTCCTTGTTCACTTTGGTCCTTGGCCTGAGTAAGTTCTGCAGTGCGCTGAGAGTTGTTTGACAGCGGGAGTGTTGGTTGGTCCAAGGTGAAAGGTCACCAATAAGCAGCCTAACATTTTTAGCAGTACTGAGAGTTGAGTTCCAGGTCTTAGCAATGTTCTCTGGGTTTGTTTAACTTCCCACTACAAATAAGGCCAGAGCATCCTGGGTTAATAAGGACTAGCAATTAAGACTGCAACTCTATATAGAATCATAGAATCATAGAATAGTTAGGGTTGGAAAGGACCTTAAGATCATCAAGTTCCAACCTCCCTGCCATAAGTAGGGGCACCTCACACTAAACCATACCACCCAAGGCTTCGTCCAGCCTGGCCTTGAGCACTGCCAGGGATGGAGCACTCACAACTTCCTTGG
The DNA here is from genome assembly GCA_039877255.1 of Loriculus beryllinus. Taxonomy (NCBI): domain Eukaryota; kingdom Metazoa; phylum Chordata; class Aves; order Psittaciformes; family Psittacidae; genus Loriculus; species Loriculus beryllinus. The sequence goes on from JBCJKH010081650.1 coordinate 3,150, forward strand.
GCAACCCATTCCAGTGCCTGACCACCCTCACAGCAAAGAATTTCTTCCTTATATCCAATATAAACCTCCCCTCTTTAAGTTTAACCCATTACCCCTTGTCTTGTCACTACAGTCCCTAATGAAGAGTCCCTCCCCAGCATCCCTATAGCCCCCCTTCAGGCACTGGAAGGCTGCTATGAGGTCTCCACACAGCCTTCTCTTCTCCAGGCTAAACAGCCCGAACTTTCTCAGCCTGTCTTTGTATGGGAGGTGCTCCAGTCCCCTGATCATCCTCATGGCCCTCCTCTGGACTTGTTCCAACACTTCCATGTCATTTTTATATCTTCAAAAGCATCTGTACAAATTTAGAGCGCAATGTTCTGGATGCTGGAAGAAAAGGAGTTTGCTTATTTTTCGATCACTTGTCTTCCTGAAAAGCAGAGCCCTACATTGTAAATTTCAGGGCCAGTCTACCTGCAATGAAGAGGGCACATATTTATCTCAAGCTTTAATTTTGACGTACTTTATGTTCTTATTCTATGAATGGGGACAAGAATATTCCAACTTATGCTTGTTCTTAAGGTAAATATGCAGCAGCCCATCACAGTCAGGTACTACTGTCAAGTTTTCCATTAGAACTAAGGCACAGAGACTGTGAGCTACCAGCACTTTAAATAAACATGGATTCATAAAATTATCTCTTGTTTTGACACCCACTATTAATATAGAGAGAACTTTCATGTCTTGGAAGATTTACAGGATTTAAGGCTTCTTGTTTGTTTGTTTGTTTCTTTTAAGCAATATCATTTAACTTCTCAGCCTGTCTTTTTTGGTTGAAATTAGGATATTATCATGTTCCTTATAAAAGATGCATTAAGTGATTTCTTCTTATTTTATGTGCATTTTGAAGTCAATCTCTATTCCTAGGCTGTAAGGAGTTCTGATCAAAATACAACAAATAAAATACTGTTTGGTCTCTGCTGTTGCTCAACCACCCCAAAAAAAAGGGTTCTAAGAGTCAGGAGGCATGACACTGAAAAATATTGATGATACTGATCCTCTGGTTATTCTAAAAAGTTTTCCTGTGTTTAACTTTCCCATCTCTTTGCACAGAAAATCATAACATATCTCTGAGCTCGTAAAACTCCTGGAACTCAGGAGACAGCTAGTGCTATTGATTTGATGATGTGTGAGACTCCAAACCTGACATTTTTCTAGGATAGCAAGATGGATAATTTGGGTTTTTTGTTCTCAATTTCCACATTCTTATAAACACAAAAAATGATTTGTTTAAACAGTATTGTTACAAAATACACTGTGAGCTTTTTCAAAGTGTATTTTTTTGAGGAGCCATGTGAGGCAGTAGCTTTATCAGAAATGCCTCTTTAATTTGGAATTTAAAGAACCAAGAACTAGAAAGATGGCATATCCAAACCAGAGGTGGAACTGAGGGGAGAGTCACAGATCAGCACAGCTATGTTAACTTGTGGAGGAAAACATGCTCATTTGTCACTTCCTTACCTGGAACACCAGAGAGGTAAGTTTACCATTTTCTGAATTTACCATCAGTACAACGGAAATGTAAGAGAAACCACTAATTGACACTAGTCAAAAAACAGGGCCTCCAAAAGAATAAAGATATTAAATGAAAGTCCATAATTCTAGGCAGTAATCTTGACACTGGAACTGTTTTTATAATCTCACCTCTAGAAAGTTGTTGGAAGATGTTTTTTGTTGTTATTGTTTGTTTGTTTGATTGTTTGTTTGTTTTTTAAATTATCTACAAATCTGGGCTAAAATACTGTGAAGGTATGTGTATAGATATGTACAGATTATTTATTCTGCACTGAACTACAGGAGAATTACTTTTGTGTGAGATCATGTGAGTCTCAGATCTTTCTGATTCCTTCAGTTCACCAAAACACGAGAACTTTCCAAGGGGAAGAAACATGGAACAAATTGCAATTTGTTTTCCTAGCATTCACAATTATGAGATTTATTTAATGACTAATGATTAGAATACATATTTATATGTAAACGATTAAAATAGGCACTAGGTGGATTTGCACAAAAATACTGAGCAAATTTGCAAGAAAGAAAGCGTATTTGGTTCTAAATGCCTTACATGGTTTTTGTCTTTTGATAAAATGTTTCCAGGTGTTTTTTCCTTCTTAACACAAGAAAAATAATTTTTCTCTCATTTAGACATTTATTTCTTTTACTGTCGAGAAACTGGTGGTGAAAAGAAGCATATGAAGAAAAAGGGTGAGAATGCAGAAAAAAGGAAGAAAAGTTTTAAAAAACTGAAGGTGAATAATAACTCAAAGTAGTAAAAGTAATTGAGAAACGGCTAACAACCCAGCTCCAAAATGTGATATGAACAAATGCCTTCTGCATTGCCAGAGTTCACACAAAGCAGAATATGGAGATGGTAGTAATGACTCTAAAAGGTGTCTTCCTATAGCTGTGGCCACAAGAAAGCTCCTGATGCTTGGCCAGCTGGACATCTCCTGTTCTGACACAGAGTTGAGATTCACCCATGACCCAGAAGGAGAAATGGCTCCAAGTGCTTCTCTCTTTCTCCTCAGAGTGCAAATCATTTTCTCCAACTTTTTCAGAACTCAAAGGCAGAAGACTAATGGAATCTATTCTGATTATTCTCCTTTTGATGAATGAACAAAATTGGTTAGGCTGATTAATAGTATGTTGCAATGCAACCTTAAATGTCATTCCCACTGGTGCTACCACCAACATATACATTGTACCCAAATGAAGCAGCACAGTTGAAAATACTAATAACATTAGCTTTATTTACACTAAATGTAACTAATATTCCTGTTGCTTGGAGGTTCTGTCTCATGTCTCTGTAAAACACAGTAGTCAGAGTGATTCATCGAAAAAATAAGGTTTGTTCTTCTAGCCTCGGAGGGAATTGCATCCTTTCCTCTGAGGGGATAAGGAGGAAAGGTGTCAGTGATCTGTATGTTTGAAACCTCACTAAAGCCTTCGTCTGAAACTGAATGAGGCAAAATTTCCAGCTGGCACAGCTTACAGCTGCCACCTTCCTGAGGTCAGAGATAGCATGAGTGCCTCAGTTTAATGTTACAAATCCTCCTCAGTCTAATGTTACAAAGTCAGTCAGTTCCAGAGTTGAATTAGTCTTTGATTTTAATTTTTAATTGCTTTCCAGCTACATAAAGATTAAATTGAAATTCATGAACACACATTAATTAACATCAGGGGTCTGGAATGAGGCTGTCACAGACCTGGATGACAGATCTAGAAAAAGTCGCAATGTTTTCCTCTTAAGGATGGTTTTTCCACCAAGAAGGCTGCAATCATGTGGGCACCTTTTTTTATTCCTAAAGCTCACATTATCCCTGAATCCCAATGTCTGACCTCAATCAGAGATTTAATGCTACTAGAAGAATCAGAGGCTTCATGAATTCCAGCGAAAACCTTTCTGTTTGGGATGGGTGGCTCGCAAACACTGTAGTAATAGGTAATAAATCAAAATGCAAGACTGAAAAAGCATTGGAAGAAGAATCAATTAATTCAGAAGGACTAAATAAGCGTAACACTCAAACAAGATTATAAAGTAATTCTTAAAGTTGTCTTTGCTGGTTTTCATACCAGCAAAAGCTAATATTTCCATTACGTCGGTAATGTCTAATATAAAATAGAAAAAATTGCATGACAACGCTCCTGACAGCTGACATGTCAGGATTTGGACAGGAATTATCAGCAGTGTAACCGTGAGATACGATTACCTCTTCCAGCTATTTGCTGGAAGAGGTAAACTAAATCTGTCTCCTTTTTACAGCTGTGGAAAGTGTATTTCCTTGTCAGATACAGAGATGGATCTTCAAAGCTCAATCATCCCATTGCCCTGAGACAACATATAAGAAGAAAAGATGAGATGCCAGAAGGGTTAGCATTTAATTTCCCTTAAAATCCGTATAGTTAAACACAGTTATTCACCTTGATTATGCAAACTCTTGTCACGGGTGAAGTATTTTGCCCAGTTTCAAGAGCACTGGTTGTCTTAGATAGGTTGTGAAGGTGCTTCAGGCTCTGTGATGGCTGATCACTTATCTCCCTATTTATTTCCCGATGTTGTCTCCTATCCTTGTCTCATATCTCATCTCCTCTTGCCCTGTCTCATCTGTTTTTCAGATAGTAATTCTGTAAAAAAATTAATTCAACTCCATCTTTGGGACAGTTGATAAATCAGCACTTGCTTTCATCCCCAGGGAAGAAAAGAATGTGTTTATTCTAATTCATCTTTTTTTAAAAAAAACTGAAAACAAAAAACACAACAAAAAAACCAAACCAAACACACCAATAAAAGTTGACTGTTTTGACCAGCATCACACTCCTAAATATCCAACTGCTCAGTTCCCTAACTTAGCTTTCACTTTGGATGTATACTGCATTTTGGATCAGTTTAAATGTTATTTGGAAATATAAATAACCATCTAATGAGTTTCTGTGCAATCATGTCACATGAAAAGTGCGTGTCTTAGAATGCTTTTATGGATAGAAAAATGCACATGAGATGAGAATGAAACTCGATTCAAATAAAACAAAACCTGACTTTTCCTCCAGTTTCAAAACCTTTTGCATTTCTAATTTTTCCAGTTTTTCTTCTTTGTTTTTTTTTTTTTTTTTCCTTTCCTCCCCTGCAATTCCTGGTTTTGGCTTCAAAACAGAAATAGCAGGATATCAAGGACAAGACTGTTCTCAAGATTTCCAATCTTAACAAAAGCCAAGCTAGTTTTCCATTTTTCATGAGCTTGCAAATTTTTAAAATTTGACTTTCAGCTTGATTAAGCATCTGAATAATTATTCCTTAAGAACCTTCTTATAGCAAACACTCTTCCCTCACCATCAGGTTGATTTTAGTATCCTTGATTCAGAAATCTTCTAATCTCTGATTGGAGCTATAGGTAATATCAAAGTTTATTTACGTGAACAGGAGAATAAAGAATTACTTTTTTTTTGTGATCAGAGATTATCAACAAAGAGTGAGGCCACCAGAGGGCACCCATATGGTCTTGTGAAAGTAATATGATTCTTATGAAGTTGCAATAGAAGAATTAATAACAATTATTAAATGAGGTCAACAGATGTCAAACAAAGCACGTTCACTACTTCCTGCCAAATTTTACATGTGTGGAAAATTAAAACAATGCCTCAATATTAAACAATCTTAAAACAAATTCTGAATCTCATACTCAGAATCTAGTTAAGAAATCTCTTGATTGCCAGATCTTGAAACACTTGCACTTTTAACCACTACCAGTTCTAGAAAGCTTCTATTGATGTTCTCCTGACTAAGGACTGACAGAATATTGACCAGCTACTGTATCATTTCACTGCAGAGACATTTTCATGTCTACAACAAGAAGACAAATGAATTTTTAATTTTTGGCCTGAGACAAGGGATTATGATTTCGATAGGATGTTGACAGCACTCATTAAAAAACCCAGCCAAACAGAAACCAACCAAAAAACCAGAATGTAGAGAAGTTATTTTCACATATCACAGAGCTAAAAATAATAGGTTTTTACAATGTGTATTCCTTAAACTGTAGGTTTAACAGGCCAGTAAAGGAAACAAAGGTCAATGGACTTGTGCCCAGAATTCCAGTTTTCAAAAATAATTTTGAGAAAAGCCTTAATTATCTCAATATCATGAAATCTGAAGACTTTTGAAGACTGCTTATTGCTAAGGAATTTCAGAAAGAAACAGTATTCCAGGATTGTTGGATTTCCTATTTTTGGAAGAGAATATCTCAGCAGGCCCATGAGACCCCTAGAAAGTGTAACTATGCCAAGGACTATATGTCTTTTGTGCTATATATCTTACTAGGTGCTGTCTACCACCATATCCTGTTCTCAGACATATTAGTATTTTGCAATATGTGATAAATCGTTTCATATTTGCACAGCTGCCTACCCTGCATCCTGAGGTTAAGGCACTCATTATTATCCTTTTGATTTTAGGGACAGTCACCATTGCTGTCAATATTCTTAGAAAACAGCCCCTAAAGTGTGGGTTTTTTGGGGGCACAATAGTTTTATCTTATATAACCATAAGGTGATGAACTGTTAAGCTAAAATCAGCACTCAAACTCATTGTAGGTATATTGTTTATGACCTGCTTATATTATCTTTATTTTACAAATGAGTCCTAATCTTTGGGATATTTATGCAGCTTCTTTTGGGAGTCAGCGCTTTCAAACCTGAGTTGTGCTTTAAGGAAGGAGGTTTAACTTCAAGTCAGTAGAGCACCAGAGGCAGAAAGAAAACTTCGGGGTTTTCGAGAGTGCCAAATAGCCCTCAGTGGTTAAACTAAAGGTAAGTAGCTTTGTAGAAGATTACAAGCAAACCTGCAGCCAGAGGTAAAAGATAAAGAATTCTCTTCTGTTTAGGAAAAAATTGTATGTTACTGCAGAAATTCTTACTATCAATCAGCCAAGTCTGGTGCTATGTCTTAAAAGTAACTGTTTTAACTGATGTGGAATCACTTTAACCCCAAGCCTTCAGTAATTGTTTAAAGATATGTTTTACAGTTGGTCTCTTAAGCCAGAATAGTAATCAGCCAGGTTTGAGGCTGAGTTGTGAAAGTTAACAGAACATTGTGTCAGATCTTTAAAAAATATTAAATTGAAGTCAAGGGACTGACAGTGAATATTTTTACCTGACAGTTTAACTGGAGAAGAAACTCCAGGCTCTATAGGAAAGATACCTAAATTGAGACAAATTTCGACTGGTAGACATTTTCCCAGTAATATTAGAACAGATGCTAACTGCAATAAATCAAGAAAAACTATAAAGTAAGTTTGAATTAAACCCAAATTTTTAAGTGAAAACATATATGCTTGAAGACACTGTACCTATGAACTCAAGAGCTTTCAGTAGACTTTAATTTGGTAACATTGAAATAGCTTTTTTAAAATAAGTGTGACTTTTTTTATTTAGAGAGACCCAGAAGGATCTCCTTTCTTGAACAGCAACACTAAGATGTAATTAAACATTGATAAATCTGCAAGTTATCTTGGCACTCATTTGAATGAGAAAGCAGGTTCACTGTAATAAACATCATCTTGTACTTATAGACTTAATCCTGCAATTGAACAGAAGTTGTACCATTTAAATGGGTTTATTTCTAAAGTTTTTCTGACTGTGCAGATTCAACATTAAAGACTGTGATAAACATTTTGAGCTTCAAGTGGTGGAATCCACTACTGCAAGCAGAGAAAATCTTGTGGCAGCACAATGCAACTACAACTTTCCTCCACCCAAACAGACCAAACCTGAGGATTCAGACTGCAACTCTCTTTCAACATGCGTAGGGCTGAGTGGGATCTGTTGATAGTCAGCAGAGAGAACATAGATGCTTATCTTCAGCTGAATATCTGTCTTAAACAGTTGAAATTGTATGAGAGAAACCTCAACCTTGCCTTACAGACTTTTGCCAGTGTACTGTAAAAAAAAAAAAAAAAAAAAAAACCTTAGTCAGATTTTTCCTGGACCCTAAGAAGATAGGGTGTGAAATCTGTTTTTCAATCTAAAGCAGTTTATATTTCTAAAAATATATATAAAATGCTCTGTATTGAGATTATATGAAGTTAGTTTGTATATAAAATGAAAAAAAAACCCAACCAAACACTGAAAGTTTCTTACAATGGTGTTCACATTCCCTGCTAAGTTCTATAGGCCCTAAAACAGATGGTGAGGCCTTTCACAGTTAGATATGCCACACATCGAGATGTGGAAAATGTTTTAATTTTCAAGAGGCAGAGCTGATGACAAAGAAATAAACTACTGTAACAGTTGCTTTATAGGTTTGATGTTCTGAAGGAGCACAAGAACTACGAGATCTAACAAAATTTAGAATTGTTTCACTACTGTGACATTTCATCTAAGATGATAGAGAACTGATTCAAAAGAGACAAAAAGAGGAACTTGGGGAAAGAAGAAGAAAGGAAAGGAAAGGGAAGGAAAGGGAAGGGAAGGGAAGGGAAGGGAAGGGAAGGGAAGGGAAGGGAAGGGAAGGGAAGGGAA
>JBCJKH010081655.1:0-15207 GCA_039877255.1 Loriculus beryllinus
CCTACACCAGCTCACTGGTATGGGACACTCATGGGGATCCACTGATCTGGGGATAGGAGGAGACACCTCAGGTATGTGCTAAATAATGGAGTTGTGTATCTGTGCAGGGAGGCAAGATCCCAATCAGATGGACGGCTCCTGAGGCCATTGCCTACCGCAAATTCACTTCAGCCAGCGATGTGTGGAGCTATGGCATCGTCATGTGGGAAGTGATGTCCTACGGGGAGCGACCCTACTGGGACATGTCCAACCAGGATGTAAGTGTTCCCTGGGGAGCAGGGAGCTGTAAGCTGCCCATGGGAGCCCAGGTAGCTCACAGCCTGCCTCTGCATATCTTTCCACAGGTGATCAACGCAGTGGAGCAGGATTACCGCCTGCCACCCCCCATGGACTGCCCCACAGCACTGCACCAGCTGATGCTGGACTGCTGGGTGCGGGACCGCAACCTGCGGCCCAAGTTTGCACAGATCGTCAACACGCTGGACAAGCTCATCCGCAATGCTGCCAGCCTGAAAGTCATCGCCAGCGTCCAGTCTGGGTCAGTGGCATCCCTGCCTCCAGCCCAGGGAAAGCTGGAGGGGTTGGGACTAGAGATTTGGGAGGGCAGGGATACACTTCACGTTACACCTCTCTGTCTCCTGCACCCTGTGACCTGTGGCTCTCTTGCCCTTTAGCATCTCCCAGCCGCTCCTGGACCGCACCGTCCCAGATTACACCACCTTCACCACTGTGGGAGACTGGCTGGACGCCATCAAAATGGGACGGTACAAGGAGAACTTTGTCAACGCCGGCTTTGCCTCCTTTGACCTGGTGGCGCAGATGACTGCAGAGTAAGTCCCTGCTTGCAGAGGAGGGACAAGGCTGGGGCTGGGGCTGGGGCTGCTGCACATTGTCCCTTGCCTCTCTGGCAGGCAGCTCCTCCAGCCTTAGCATGTGGAGGGCTGAGCAGTGCATGGAGTTTTCCCAAGTGAGGAAAGCTCTGGGATTCAGCATGCAGTCCCCCTGTGGTGTCAGAGAGACAGTGGAACTTGGCAGAGGGCTGTAATGAAGATGGATGGGGGTCCCTTGGCAGTAGCTAAATGGGTCAGGACCACGTGCTGGTATAGCTGCTGGCAGGAGCTGAATCTTCACCTTCTGCTTGCAGAGACCTGCTGAGGATAGGGGTGACGCTAGCAGGGCACCAGAAGAAGATCCTGAGCAGCATTCAGGACATGAGGCTGCAGATGAACCAGACGCTCCCAGTGCAGGTTTGACCACAGGGGACTCTGCATTGGAACGGACCGAGGGAACCTGCCAACCAGGTTCAGTTTGCGGTGCAGCCCGGCTTCCCGTTTCCCCCTTCACATGGCACTCCTCTGCCTCGGACGGTCACCTGGGACAGGACGGGATGGGCCGCCCTTCCCTGGATCGGAGGCACTCGTGCCGAGAGGGAGCCCAGCTTTTCGTCCCGTGTCCTGGAGCGGCGAGGCAGCAACGCATCTTCATATTGAAGATGGATTATGGGACAGAGATGGCACATCCCGCTTCCCGCCCTGTCTCGGTGCTCATCAGTTTGAAGAGTTGTTCTGCTTCTTGGATTTCTTTTCACCCCATTTCCCCTCCCCAAGTCCTCACTTCCCTCCCCTCCCTGAGGCCACAGACTGTTGACCTGTCCACTGAGTCCATCAGACACATCCGAAGCCTTCCCTAACTCTGGTCCCCATGTGGAAGCAGCCGGGGGAGGCCGAGCCGGCAACAGGGCCGGGGCAATTTGCCCCAGACAATCACTCCTCTCCTCCAGCCCTGGCGGCCCCTCTGCTTGAGGGTCTGCACTGGAACGTGTCCGAAGGGAAGGCTTTGCTCCCTTTCTTGGCTTTGCACGCCAGAACCCGAACCTGATTTACTATGCAGGGAGTTAGGCAAAAAAAAAAAAAAAAAAGAAAAAAAAAAAAAGAGAGATATTAAAAAAAAAAAAATAAGAGGGAGCAGAAAGGGGAGGGAGGGGACGAGGAGCCCGGCTCCACATCTCTTACCCTCTTGGTTCTCCTGGCCGGCTCTGGACTGCAGAGCGAGGCCGTCAGCACGTTTGCACAGGGACCCTCCGCCCCGGGACCGACCAACGGCAGCCGCGCTCCCCCAAGGGGCCGCAGAGCGGGGCTGGGGCGGGGGCTGCGCCGGGGGCCGAGGCCCGGCCTCCCGCAGCCTCCTCTTTTATGCAGAAGGAGCGGGAGCCGCCGGCGCGGCCGCCCCGCTCCTGACACACGCTGTGATTGCTGCCAAAAGACTCACTCACCTTTCCCTGAGGATTCACTGCAGCCCGGTTCCTCCAAGCTGAGGGAGAGACTCCCAGCGTGCCTGAGTGTGCGTGAGTGTGTGCATGCGTGCGTGCGTGTGTGCTGGCCGGCAGGACTGTGTGAGGCAATGGGCAGAATAAAGGCAATAAGAATTTTACCGGAGTTTCCTTTGCTCGATCGCGCTCTCTCTGGATGGGCCTGGGTGCCTGCGGCTTCACTGCTCACCAGGGTCCTCCTTCTCCTGCCACAGGCAGGCTCTGTGCCCCTTTCTTCTCCCCCCTTCTCTTGCTGTCACGTATTTGAGTGTCCCGCAGGGTCAAACCAGGCAGTGATGCTGAACCCACCCTGCGGTGTCTGGGGACCCAGTGTGCTCCCCCATAGAGGTGCATAGGGTATGAGTCCCAGGGCAGAGCTCACGGTGAAGTTCCATCTAATACACTCATTGGTTATGGTTTTTGCCCACTGTCCCCTCCTCAAATCAAGCTGGAATTGTGAGAGCCAAACCCAGTGTGTGAAAAACAGGCAGGGAGCAGCCGTGCTTGCTTCCTATCCCAGGGCTGGAGGGTCCCTGCAGCCCTGGGCCTCTTCCCACAGCCTGTTCCATTCCTCTGTTCTCCCCAGGCAGTGCAGCCCTGGGCAGCAGTGTTGCAACAGCCACTGGCACCCCTGAATCACCAGCCTCGCTCCTCCCGTCCACAAAATGGCAGCTACTGAGCCAGGTAGGAGCACACCAAGGCAGCCAGCCTGGCTGTGAGCAGCAGGGTAAGCCCTTCCCTCAGCGGCTGCCATTACTGGCAGAGCAGGGTCGGGGTCCCTGTGCCCTTAGCCCAGGGGGGATTGCTCCTTAGTAGCCAAGTGGTTCCCCAGCTGCTCATGCTGGGTGGTTTCAGGTCCTAACACTTCTTGGCTGATTTACATCCTGCTGGCTACAGGCTGCTTTGCTGGTGGTGCAGAGGAGCAAGCGGGTGCTCCCTGAAATGAGGGGTGCACCCTTGTGCTCTCTCCGTGCCTGCCCCCACTCCCCTCTCCCCAGAATGACCAGGCAGGTGCTATTTTTCCCCTTCCCTTGAAACTCACCTGCCCTTGGGTTTCTCATTAATCCTGTCCTGTTCCCCAGGGAACAATAAGGAAGGCCAGGAGGGTGTTTGGCAGCAGGTCCTGCTCCAGGGAATAGGCTTCCTGCATCCCACCATCCCTCCTCTGCAGGATGTGGTAGGGATGCTGGCTGCTGGAGACACCACAGATCTGTTTCCCTGGGGTTTCCTAGCCCTGCCTGCCCTGGCTTGCTTCCCAAGCTCTTGCTCCCCAGTCGCTGCCACAGTGGGGCCCCAAATGGCAGCACAGGGTGGACTTCACCCCTCTCCCAGGTCAGGCAAAGCAACCTGGCATTGGGAGGCTTTTGAAAGCAAGTGGTAAAACAGATGGCAGAGCCCATTTTGGGCTTGCTAACTTTCTTCAGCCCCCCTGGCCGGAAGAACCATGGGGCTCAGTGACTGGCCCTGCAGCCCTTGCTCCCCTAATCCCTGCTGCTGCAAGATTTGGGGTCCTAACAGCCCCAGTGCATCCCAAACATCCCCACCTCAACCCTACTCCATTCTAGTCTGGCTTTGCTTTGGAAGGGGGGTTCTGCTCATTTTAAGCATTAAACCCACAACAAACCCCTTCTTCCAGCCTCCATGCACAACCTGCTCCCGATGGGGTTGGACTCGGGGTCCCTGCAGCCAGCCCCGAGTCTCCCCCAGCCTCGGTGCCCATGCTGCCTGGTTTGCACCCAAGGCTGCACTCAGCGGCTCCTCATATGCTGTGCCTGCAGCCTCCCTTTCCACACAGATACCTACAGGGGAAAAGCTGTGTTCGATGGTGAGGGAAAAGCAACAGCAAAAAACAGCAGCAAGGGAAATCAATGCGAGCGTGCGTTTGTAAAAATATTTTTTAACGGAAAGACATTTTTTCAATTAAATTATTTAAGGAATTTTATGGAGGTCTGCGGTGCCTGCGTGGTTCTTAGGGGGCTCTGGGTGATGGGGACCTCTGCCCTGTAGGATGTGTGGGCATGTCTGATTACTTGTGTGTGTAAAAACAGGTCCGTCGCAGCAAGCAGGGGTCACTTAGCCCCATGAGGGTGAAAGTCTCCCCCTTTTCGACCTTTGGGGGCTGAGGGCAGTCCTCGGGTGCTGCTCTGGAGATCCCGGGGCAGTGGGGATGGGGACAGCATGGGGTGGCCCTTGGGGAGCATGATGGCCAGGCTGGGATGGGGGGAAAGGCAAGTCCTGCCTGCACCCTGCCTGTGCTCTGCCTGCGCCCTCCTCTTCCCCCCTCCGAGCCCGCGCAAAAGAGCCTTTTGTGCTGCTGGGTTTTTTTCCCCCCTTTTAATTCCTAACCAGGAGATTAAGGGAAGACAAAGGCTACGATTGTTCCTGCTCTGCAGAGAGCTGGAAAGTTCGGGGAGGGGGGATCGTCCTTTCCCAGACAGGCCGAGAGGAGGGGGATGCGTGCCCCAGATGGAGACACCCCGGGAGCAGTAGAGGAGGGTCCCCCCAGGGGCACGGCTGGGGCGAGGGCACAGCGGCGCTGATGGGGGACCCCGGTGGGGTGGGCTGGGGTCTCAAGGGCGGGCGGGTGGGGGGCTCTCACAGCAGAGCAGGAGGAGGAGGAAGGCTGTGGGTGATGGGTTGGCCGGCTCGCCGGCTGCTTGGCGTTTTCCCTGCTAACTCTTGGCTGACACCTCGACGACTTGGCAGGGAGAGGATCCCGCAGCCCTGTCAGCCGCCTGGGGCCGGCACAGCTGGAAGGGATCACGGCTCGGCACGGCTCGGCACAGCGCGGCCGCGACCCGGCAAGCCAGCGCGGGGCACGGGGCAGCGGGGCACGGGCACCGCCATCGCCCCCACTGCGCCTCATCCGCAGCTGCCACACTGCGCCCATGGGAACCGCCAGCGCGGTCGTGTCGGGGCCGCTCCGCCGGGGATAGGACGGATGGCGGCCGGGCGGGTCGTTGCCTCATGGCCGGAGCCGGGGGGAACACGCTGCGGCCAGGGAAGGGGCTGTCCCCACAGCCCGAGGGACGGGACCCGGCGAGTTTTCCCATGCTTACAAGGAGCTGCGAGACACCCACGAGCGCCCCGGCTCTGCTCCTTCTGTTTCCCGTTAAGATTATTTATTGGTAATTTTTAAGACCACTTACAGACTCTGTTCACGTGCCAGGACCCTACACAGCTTTTTCCCAGGGCTTTTTTTTTTTCTTTTATTAAAAAAAAAAAAAAAGGAAAAGAAATAGTTTTAATCATTTTCTTCCCACTCCTTCCTTTCAGGCTCCTTTGGTAGCTGGTGGGGGGCTTGCACATGGTGCAGTGCCTTGGCTGCCAATGCAGCCTGTCCTCCCTACTCACTGTTGCTGGGCCTGCATACTTGCCCTCTCAGGCGAAGCTGAGTGTCCCCACATGGGGAACATAGGGGACAGGACCCTATGAGCTGCGCCCAGCATCCCTGCTCCAGGAACTGTCAGCCAGCCTGGAATGCTCACAAAAAGGGGATCCTAGAGCTGGGGGGCTGCCTTGTGAGCAGGAGGCAGCTCTCCTCCACATGCCTGGAAGCTGACATCGGCTTTGGCAGCACACAGCCAGCGAATGAGCGCACCCGCCGAATTAATCACCCTGCGCCTGCCTGCCTGCTTTGCCTCCATTGAGGAGCAGAATCTGACCCAGTGCTGGATCAGGAGGAGAAAAGCAGCTTTGGGTTATTAAACAAGGCCAAGGTGATGGTCTGGTGTTGGGGAAAGCCTGGGTCCACATGGGGGAAGTCACAGCGCCGGGGAAGTAGGGCCGGGACTGCATCACTCCCACCACAGGCTGCTTCAGCTTGAAACGCTGGCTCCTTTGGAAATGAGCAGAGCACAGGGGCTGCTGCGCGGCGGGGAACAATAGGTGGGGATGCCCTGGTCCCGGCCAGCTTGTCTCACTCAGGTTTTGTAGGCCGTCACCCCTGCCCATCCCTGGGTGGCTGGTCTGTGTGGACCATCCTCGCAGCAGGTATCACTGCCCACGTCCCGCACGGCGGCATCACCACGCCGCTGCCGCCCAGCCCCTCCTGCCACCCAAACCTGACTTCTCCTGGTGCAGCGCTCGGCCCTGCTCCTGCTTTGATCTCCCTCGAAGGAAGCCGGGGACGGTATCGCTGCCGGGGGCCGGGGGCCGCCCCGGGTGTCAGACAGGTTCAGCCGCACATTTCTGGCTAATGAGAAATTTCCTCTCCCCGGCGCTGGTCCAGGTTTTTTTTAGCTCCGGTATCACCACCCCACCTCTGCCTCCGCCGGGGCGCGCTGAGTCACCGCGGGGTGTGCGGGCCACCTCCCGGCACGCTGGCTTCCTCCGCCGGCCTGGTGCTCGCCGGGCCCTGGCAGCTCCCCCCCCCCCCCCCACCCCTTCCCCTGACGATGGCGTAACCGGGAGCCCGGCAAAACCAAAACTCGGTGACCCATCCCGCTGCAAGAGCCAGACACCCCGGTGTGATGCCTCGAGGCCATGCACTGCCCTGGGGCTGGGGTGAGGGTCAGAGCAGAGGGGTGTGCGGGGGCTGCACCCCACTGTGCCCTGCCACCCCAGCTGCGCCCCGTCCGTGTTGAGGGGAACCGCAGCTTCGGGCGGCTGGGGAAGTTCAAAGGGAAGGGGAAAAGCAGCAGCCCCAGCTCTGCACGAGAGTTTGGGCTCAGCTCCCCGCACGCTCCCACAGCCTGCAGTCATTTCGTGCCATTAACAGGTTTCCTCACTCTGAGCTTCCTAATGAGCCAGCGTGGGAAGTAGCAAGGGCCGAGGGCCCCCAAACTGGGCCAGTGGAGGGGGTGAGCAGCTCCTTTAGCATAGCATATGAGGGGAAGAGAGGTGCCCACCACCCACCCTGATCCCTCATGGGGTCGTGCCTGCTCCTGGGGCTCCCCCGCCATACCCACTGACCCCCAGCACATCCCCACCACCCCAGCAGCCCCATGCTGATGCCCAAGAGTGTCTCATGCCACAACCCTCTGAGGTGGCTCATCTGCCACCTCCCTCGGCACAGTTTTCCCCCATCCCTCTGTCCCCATCATCACGCAGGCAGGGAGCCAGGACTGCACCCCAGGAAGATGAAGCTGAAACCATGACCCATCCCACGGGTGGTGAGTCAGGCTGTGCCTGGTACTCTGTTCTGGAAAGCACCTTCCAACACCATCCCCATCCTCATCCTGCAATGCCACAGCACAGAAAGGCCCCATGTGAGCCACTGACAGAGGAGGGAGGTGAAAAGCTCTGGGGAGGTGGTGGGAGTATCTGTCCATACTCAAGCCTTGCAGGAAGGGGAGCAGGAAGATGAACCAAGCCCAGGGACAGAGCCCCGAGGTGTTTGAGGCAGTGTTGTCAGCCCTGCGCAGGCAAACCTGCGGGACCATGCATGGGTGGTGGAGAGCCAGGCAGAGGAATGGGGAAAGCCCATCCTGTGCCAGCCCCTGATCTGGAGCTCATGGGGTCAAGGACCTGGGTGATGGAAGCCAAGCACAGCACATCTGTAGGCTGGTGTGGAGCAGGGCTGTCCCTGGCAGCATGACAGCTGCACTTCCAGCCCACGTCCCCTTGTCCCCTTGGGCCCAGGCGGCAGGCAGGGCACAGGGTGCACTGGGGGCATGGGCTCCCATTCACATGAGCGGGTGGTGGGTGATGGACGAGGCATGTCCCAGCCTCCGCGCCGAGATAATCCCGTCCCTGCCAGCACCGCTGGCCCACGGCCGGCATTTATCTCACTCCAGGATTGACGTCACCCCCAAGACCACAGCCAAGGAGGCCTCGTTGCTCTGCACAGCTTTTCCCAGGGACAGGGGGCTTCGGGCCCCTCGCCCCGGGCTGCGAGCAGGTGGATTTATGATGCAGCCGTGCTCCGGCATCCATGGGACAGGAGAGGCGACGGGGCCTTTATGGCTTTAATACACCTTTCTGACAGTGAAGCTTAAATGGCCTCATAAACCCCCTGTCACCCACCCCCAGCAGAAGGCAGTGGTTTATTAGGGCTGTAATTCTTCTCCTGACATTCCATCAGTGTCCTTTTAATCTGCACTTGGTGGGTTTTATTTCTGCTTAATACCAGCAGCTGTAAATGCTGTTAGGGATGATCTTATGCAGGGACCCTCAGGATGGGGACCAGGCGCCAGGGCAAGGATGGAGTGGAGCAAGGGAGCTGGTGGCTGGGACAGCCCAGTCTCCATTGAGGAATCCAAATTTTGCTGCTCCAAGTACATCCCTCATCTGCCAAGCAGACCCAAGCAGGATGCGGCCATGGTGCAAGGAAAGTCTTCCCGGAGAACATTGGGATTTCAGCAGCGGAGCCGGCCGGGAGCTAATCCTTTGTGCCAGGCTTTCCACTTTCATCTCATTAACTCCCACTCTCTGTGCCGCTGCCCTCTCGGTTCTTCTGGCGGGGAGATAAGTCTCCATGCTCGGCGCGGTGAATCCTCCGCGCTTGCTCGCCCAGTGCTCCCGGTCGAGCTGACGCTGGCAGGCAGCTTCCATCCAATTACAGTGGGGTGAAGCTCATTTTAATTGCATAGAGCAACTGGGATTACGCAGACTTTATCTCCTAATTCCCTCTTTATCTCTTAACTTCACACTCGCCGCTTGCACTGAAGGCAGGACAGCTTGTGCTGGCGTTTGCAATTTCTGAAGTAGCCTTTCCCTGTGTGCCATCTCCTTGCCCACATGAGGTTGGCCCCAAAATGTCCCAAAATGCCAGCACTGGGAGCCCTCCATATCCCACGGAGCTGAGACGAGCTGCTGGCCACAGCCCCCAGGGCATGCCTGAAGCACCGGGGGTCAAGCCCATCCACTGGGAAATGGCACACACTCAGTCCACTGCTTTGGGAGCTGGTGTCCCAGCAAAAGCCACCTGGAGCCAGAGGCTCTCCAGGAACTGCTGGGATGGGCACAGTGTGGGGAAAGGGCTTTTCCCCTTAAGACCCCACTGCTGGGTCAGCTGTGGGGCCCAGAGGCTTCCTGTGAGGGAGGGACAGGGTGTTTGCCCCCGGAACACACTCTGGAGACAGCGAGTTTCTCAGCCAGCTCCTTGGGGACTCTTGAGGGCCCTTTATCTGCTCTGTCCACTCAACCAGGATGAATACTGCTGTGGGGCTCTGGCAGCTTGTCAGTGGAGCCAAAAGGTGTTTTGTAACCATTCCAGGTACAAATAGCACCCCTGGGTGTCTGCCTTCCGCTATGAAGGGCTGCCCCATTGTTCCTCCCCACAGCAGAAACAGTGAAGAGACACGGTGCTCTGCCCTTCCCACCCTTATTTGTTCACCCCCCAAGACATGCCTGTACCCAGGGCAGGGTGACTTTGGGCATCCAGCAACACCTACTTCTGCGTGCGGACATGTCCACCCTGACCCAGAACGAGCTCTTGAGATAACGAGATAGCCAGAGGCTGCCCCGGCCAGGGGCACTTGGCAGGGCCGGCCCTGATAACAAGGCAGCAGCTGGTCCCCTATCCCTGCAACAGTATTCCCTGTTGGTTTGGTGTCTCTTGGCATCATGGATAGCCGGGTGCCAGGCTTACCCATGCTGCAGGTGGGTAAACTGAGGCAGCAGAGCAAGGGGCAGGTGCCCAGCTTAACAAGCTCTGCATCAGCACAGCCAGGTGCTAATTAGCTGCCATTAGCACATACTAATTAATCTAACTCCGGTGACCCACAATTCTGGAGCGTGAGATCTGCTCCTCACATTCTGCCATCTCCATGCACAGCTCTGCCCATGCCATGGCTGGTGGCAGCAGAGAAGGGATGGACAGGGGAGTCACTGCTGCCAGCACTGGTGCCACCAAGCAGACGTGCCTTCCCTGGGCTCAGCCCTGCACCATGGGACGCTCACAGCTCCCCAGCCTCGGCACCACCAACACACACACTAAACCTGTCAGCTTTCACTGCCAGAGTGCCCTGAGCAACCATCCCCTTGGCCTCCCAGCAGCACCACCCCCCCCCCCCCCCCCGAGCACCATGCTGGGGGGGCTGGGTGCCTGGGTGTGGGAGCTGTGGCAGCGAAAGGGTGTCTCTTAATCCGGCAGCAGCTGCGAGGCCTAGGTTTGCTTGTTCAAGGGATATGGCAGCTCGGTCAACAATCCCCCGGCCCATTTCGGGGGGAATTATCAGCCCCCCAGGGAGGGAAGGGGCCCACATGAATATTGGGCGGGTTAGAACACAGCCCTATGGAAACAAAGCTGGACAGGAGGCAGCAGAAAGCAAGCACCCCACCATCACAAGGCATCCTCGAGGCAGTGGATGGAGGCTTGGGACCGTCCCTGTCCCTATCCTGCTCTCACACCCTGCAGTGCTGACAGGAGGGAGCTCTGGTTATCATCCCGATCACCCCAGTGTGATAACCCCTGCCAGCACTGGGGCAGACAGCAGCCTCCAGCCACCCCTTGACCACCCATCCGTCCCCACGTCCTGCCACCATGAACCCAGGAGGGAGGTGGTACGGGAAGTACCCAAGCGCTGACACCTGGGAGCTCTCAGCAAATGAAGACAAGTGTATAATTAGCCCTCGTTTGGAATAGGGTGCCAGCTGGGGTGAAATCCAGGCTGAAGGAGCCAGTGGGGTGTCAGGTCAGCCTGGACAGGAGGGGAGCTGGGCTGCCTGGGAAGCTACTGGGGGCTGTGTGAGCCTCTGCCACCATTTCTGTGCTGAGGCAGCTCCAGCCCCTGAAGCACCCATGGGTTCAAACTGCGTGGCTGCAGCCTCTGTCCAAGCAGTAGGTAAGACCTGGTGGGAGTGGGGGAGTTGCCTTGGTGGCATCAGATCCCATGTTTCCCACATGCTCAGTACCCCTCCATCCACCCTACATCCTGCTGTGCCCCACGTCAGACCCCAGTGTGGGGACCCTCCAGCCTGCTTTTGGGGTTTATCAGTGTGCAGGGTCCCCATGAACAGTTCTGCAGCCCTCAGTGTTTGCTGAATGGCTCGCAGCTGAGCCCTGGGGCCTTGTCTGCTCTGGGTTTATCTCCCTGAGAAGATGAAACCCTTTCTAGGGCAGCTCCTTTGGGGTCCCCAGGGTGGGTGTGGGGCCCTTGGGGCCACAGAGGCAGGAGATGGCAGGGTATGCGCCCAGGGAGAGATCCCCAGCACTGGTGGTGCTCAGGGAACAAATGCCCCTCTGGGGGTACGCTTTGGGCACATGTATGGGTGCACGGTCGTGTGTAGCTGGGTGTATTCGTGGGCTCTCCAGAGCCCCCTCACCCCGTTCCCCGCGGTGCTGAGCTTTTCTGCTCGGTTAGCCAGGGCTGTGCCGGCACATAATGACATGGTAATTGCGAGCGGAGGCTCGGCCACACGCACTGCCCGGCTCGCAGGCCAGCCCTTGCTGCACCCGGGTTAGCCACTGCCCGGGGGGTCTCGCCATCCGCTCCCCTCACCCACCCGGGGACCCCCGCATCCGGCTCCATCTGGGGGCTGCCCCAGCAGCAATGTTGGGGGGAGCCCCCGCGGTAGGCTGCGGTCACCTCCTCGCCTGGGAGCTGGGAAACCTGCCCTTCCCGTGGTGTTTACATGGGTAAGAGGGGTCCTCTGCCGCTGCACATCGCATTTTCTGCTTGGTCACTTCCATCTGTGTCCCTGCATAATGATTTTTTCTGCTACATTAATTTAACACACTGCGGCGAAGCGAGGCCCTGGGACCTCGGGCTGCTTAATTGTGTCAAAGGAAAGGCTGCTGCTTTCATCCACGGCTGGGGTGGGTGTCCCCGGGGGGGGTGGGAAGGGGTCTCGGGGTGGTCGTGGGGTCTGCAGGAAGGCAGTGGTGGAAGGGTGTCACAGGGGTTGTATGAAGCCCCCCATCCAGGGCAGGCATCAGGTCCTGGCTCAGGGCATCAATCAGTGCCATGGGGTGGGGTCGTGGGGACCCTAAAACGCCCTTTTCAAAGAGCCTGGCAATGGGACACCTCACCACATACCTGTGGATGCTGCAGCAGGATGGTGGTGGCACGGCACAAGCCCGGTGCCCAGTGCATTGCCCGGGGCCAGTCGGCCCTGCACCCTGTGAAAGTGGGAGCCGGAGGGTTAAGTTCTGTGTTTGTGTTGGCTGAATGCAACGGGAGCAGAACAAGTCCCCACAAATGGAGGTGAACGGCTGCCCAGACGGGATGTGACAGTCCAATTTCAGGGCTGTCAGCCCCGGCATGGTGGGCATTGAAAGGGACATTCCTACCCACTGCTCCCTGCTCCCCTGGTTCCCAAGCCGGGGCTGCCGACAAAGGCAATGGGCAGCCCCTGCCTGCCTCAGCCCATCTGGGGTGCCACGGGGCACCTGCGGGGCACTGCCAGGACCGGCGCTGGGCTCTGTGCCCGGCGTTGCTTCCCAGCACGCCGCAGTGCTCGGGGACGCCCGGCCGGAGGGAACTGCCGGGAGCCCCCCTCTCCCTCCCCGCCGCAAGTGGCCTCCAGTATTTGCAAACACTGTGGCGAGGGGCTGGGAAGGTCTCAGCCCACCCCAGCGGGAGCCTTTGTGCTTGCCGGACCCCTGGGGGCTCATTTCCATGCTGCCCGGGCGCTCGCCCCGCTCCTTTCAGCGCCGCCGGGCCCCGCTTCTCGCTCTGCCGGCATGCCGGAGCCCGGCGGAAGCGATGCCAAGCCCACAGCTGTGCCCCAGCCCGGCACGGTTCCCATCCCGGGCTCACACCTGCACCGCCGGCATGCCGTGCCATTGTGTGTGCCGCTGCTGCACGTGGCAGCTGCTGAGCCGGTCCATCCCGGTCCTTTCGAAGCCCAGCAAGGGTTTCCCATAGACCTGTGCAGAGGCTGCCACGATCAGAGGTGTGCGGCTGAGAATGCAGTACCCGCATGGGTGCACCCACCTGTGCACACACACACCAACCCATGGTCATCTCCAGCCATGTGCGCTCCCCTCTCTTGCACCCCTGTGCATGCTCCCAGCCTTCTGGCTCTCCCAGGTCGCTCCATCCCAGCTGAACAGGGTGCCCCAGGCTGGCAGGGGGTTCTGCCCAGCCTGGCACAGCCAGTCCCCATGGCACAGAGACACCACGAGTGGCTCTGGGCTCCCCACAGCACCCAGTACCTTCCCTGTGTATCCAACTGTGGGGCAACCCCATCCCTCTGGTGTATTCTGGGAGGCCACTGCAGCCACATTTCCCATGGAACCGCAGGAACCCAGCCTGGCGCGGCACAGCCGGCTCTCAAGTGATGCCCGCTGGCTAGCACCGGTGTTTTATGGCCCTGCTCAATGCCCGCGGATCAATGCCAAGCCCCGTTTTATTTGCTTTTGGAGCTGTAAAGGTGAATCAACCCAACCGCTCTTCCCCGCTGCCAGGTGCGAGGTGGAGGAGACAGGCAGGGGATGGTAGGACCCCAGGGCACAGTGCCCATCCCTCACCATCCCAGGGAGCTCCTGAGGGAGCCGGGGTTGCTCTTTTCTCGCACTTTTTGTGGCCGGTAAATCTCCTTGGGGCCCCCGGCGGTGACCTCTTCCTGGGCGCAGCCACTAAGCCCTTTGTAATGGGATTTTGTGGCAGAACCGGCAAATTAGGGGTGAAGTGAATGTGTTAAGCTGCTGGTTTCTTTCTGGCTGGTTCCCCCTACCCAGCCCACGCCGGCCAGAGCTGGAACAAAGGCGAGGAGCTCTGCTTTTATCTCCGGCCCTCAGAAGTTGGAGCTGTACAGGGCTGAGTCTGCTCTCCTCTGAAAACAGGCAGGCTGGGACAGGGATGGGGACAAGGATGGGCAGAGCCTGGGGCTGTGGGAAAGGAGCACAGAAGGAACCGACATGAAGCAAGTTGTATCAACACATTGACCATGGGGCTAGTCTGGGGAAGGGGGGAAAAGGGGCCCATCTGCAGGCCAGGCAGTTGTGGCACCAAGGGGTCCCACTGGCATGGAAGCATTCAGTCCAGGGTACAGCACTCGAAGGGCAATGGCCAGGGCATGGGGATGGTCCCTAGGTGATAAAAAGGGTTGTAGTGAGACGACCCTCCTCTGCTTCAGAGTCAGTATTGTTCCAGTGCAGAGACTTTATGGCTTATATTTGCCAGTGTTAATAGGTACCCATTAATTCACCACATCACTGATGGGCTAGAGACCCAGTGTGCCCCTGTCCCAGCTCATGACCCTCAACCACCTGGGGACCCTTTGCCAGCTCCATCCCATGGAAGGGCAGGGGGTGCTGCTGCCCCTCAGCAGAGAGGGGGCATCTCACCCGGCAGGTCTCCTTTGAGGGGTGCCCCACCACCCTTCCCACTTGGGGTGAGGGCTGAACCCCTGAGATCAGCCTCACAGCCCCGGGTAGCTCTCAGTACTCACAGGAGGAGAGAAACACCCCTTGGATGGGTGAGGAGGGTGCTGCATTGGCACTCAAAAAACCCCTAAGTGCAGGCAGGGAGCAGGCAGGGGACAGCATGTTGCCCCCGGGACTCCCGTAAGGGCCTGACTGATTGCTGTCTCCTGAAGGATGCCATTAAAGGAGCGGCCGGAGCAGGGAGCACAGCTGCTGGAGCAGATCAGAGCCTGATTAATGTTGGGCAACTTGTTATATTGTCAGATAATTATCCCCAAACTGTATGACTTTTCTGCTAAGTGGCAGCGCTTAATTGCGTTTTTAATTACACCGCCATCACCGCAGCCCCTCTGTGCAGGAGGCAGGGATGCCAGGAGCAGTGTAGGGGGCCCGGGACCCCTTGCAGAAGGCACGGTGGGGGCATCCAGTCCCCGCAGAACCCGCGCGGTGTGGGGCATCCAGCTGCGGCATGCCCAGCAGGCAGCGAGGTGCTGGGGTGGCCTGTGGTGGTGCTCCCCGCGGCAGCTGGCACACGGGCTGCAGGAAAGGGGGGGTGAGGCAGGTTGATGACTTGAGCTATATTTGGCGTACTCCGTTTCCAATAGTACCTTTCAGAGTACAGGTTTTGTGATAATGATTATTT
>JBCJKH010081659.1:0-14817 GCA_039877255.1 Loriculus beryllinus
TCCTTTCCAAACCAAACCATTCTATGATTCTATGTGCAGTGCATTATTGGTGTCCTGTAGACACATTCTGGTAAAGTGTTTATTAAAAAAAAAAACAAAACCAAAAAAGTCTTAGCTAAGTGCTGAGAACCAGTTTATAATACTTGGAAATACAAAAGAAGGATTCAGCTTGGGAGGTGTGGGAGAGAGGGGAAGGAATTTTCCTGTTGGTCCTAGATCTCATGATCAAGCAAACCCTGACACACTGGCAAAGTACCAGAGGTTGCATTATGGGTGCAAACATACAGTATTTTTGTTTGCTGTAAGTACCGTGACTAACTCTTGTAATTATTATGAATACTGGAAGCTTTTTGTAGAACTGAAAGCAGCAGCATTTTGGTCTGTAACATCTCCTACAGCTATGCAACATGTCTACATTTTCAGATGCAGGTAATCACATCTGTTGTTTATGAACGGTCAGAAAGGCCAGATGTGAGCAAACATTTTAGAAGCTCAATAGCTTCCAAATGACGGTTTGGTGTCAGCCAAGTTGGGGAATGTACCCAGATAATTATGCTCCTGTCTGCTTCTGACAACCCATGCTGCTGACCGAATACATTGCAGAATTTTGTCTTAGTAGAAGCTTTTGGACAATTCTTGCCCAAACACTCAAGTCCTGCTCTATAATGTAAAAATGTGAATAACTGAAGTGAGGTAGTCATCATCAGCTAGACTGGAAAGGAGAGCCTGCCAGCCACTAGTACAGAGCAGGAACATTGCACAGGAGGATGCTACATCTGCAAAAGATTCAGGAATTAACCCTATTGGAAGTTCTTGCAAGGTTTATGGGATACTCCACTGGGGCTGGAGGCTCCTCTGAATACTTTCCTCTGCCTACCACCATTGCATTTGTATTGCTCAAGTCTGTCAATTCTCATTAAGGGCAGCTGCTGTTCATCTTGAGGTGAACATGTATTAGGTTGTTATCTCAGAGCCTTGTTGTTGTTTGCATAGAGCTTATTCTCGACCTTACTGCTGAACATGCATAGAAGAAACTTGCTTGGGTTTTGAGTGCCTTTTATCTTTAAATATGCTGCCGCAGCAAGATTGCTAACACAGTGCAGGCATACCTTGTTTACAGTGTATATGATGTTTGTATCTGACCGTTTCACGTAAAAGCTGCATATTAATGCTGAAAAGAACGAGAAAGGTGGATGGTCTTCCCAGAATTTCATCATTTTCTAGGTGGATCTTTAGAACTTCATGCATTTTTCCAGAATATCTGGGCCGCTGGTGGTTTTAATAGGTTTTCTCTGGCTGGAAACACTGGACATGAAGTATGATTGCCTTGTGGCTTTCCAAACAGTTGCAGTCCTGCTGGAGCTGTGTACATGTAGATTGCCTTGTCCATTGCATTAAGGACATGTCATTTCGAGAGTTTGAGGCTTTCCATTGCAGGTGATCTGCATTTTCAGAGGTCTGTGGGATTAGCTTGGCATTTTCCAGGAATACTAAATGGGCAAACTGCAGAACAGGGTATCCCAGACAGCATGTGGGGGAAATTTAATATGCACTTATGACTATGAAAGCCTTTCACTTACCTTACACCTGTGTCGTGATTTAAGCCACAGCAACCTGTTCTGTAGAGATTTCAGAGTTACAGTGAAGATATGTTTGTGTAAGAATAGCAAATAAAACTGTTAAGATCTGATGTATTTAATGTCCACCTGGATTCTTGTTGTGTTAGGTTGTGTTGATTAACACTGACATCTACCAGTGGCCTCAAAGTGAGCCTGAACCTAAATTTTCTAGTACTGTTGTATCATTGTGTCTTTTACTGTTCCATTTAATCAGTTGAAGTACTTTATAAAACATAGAGGTCAGAGGGAGAAAGCAGAAAATGAGAAAATATAGCTTCTTAAAAATGTGAAACAACTACCTACTGTTTGTAAGTGTTGCCAGACTTTGTATTTATTGCCTCTGTATAGTATCCTAGCACACTGGTGTAGTTTTTAATAACCTTTTACAGAACATATGTCTCAAATTTATCTTTATGCAGAGCCTCGCAAACAGAACTTGTGAATTGTAACATAAAGAATCTCCAGATGTACACGTTGTTTCTTATTAACACACACAATGATTTTCTTGGGAAGTAGATGACATTTTAGGAAGGCAACATCTGTGTTATCACTTAAATTTTAATAATGCAAATAATTTTCTTTCAACAGAGGAATTCAAGGGCTCAACAATAGTTGAATTAATGAAAAAAGAAGGCACCACCCTAGGGCTTACAGTATCAGGTGGAATCGACAAGGATGGGAAACCAAGAGTATCTAACCTTCGTCAAGGAGGAATCGCTGCTAGGTAACTGCATCTCAAGCCACAAAATGTATTACATGATGTGATTGCTTCAGAAATACGTACTGCATCAGAAAGGTCACTAACAAATATGTGACTAGATGCATCTATAATGGCAGCCCATCAGGCTCAAAGAGAAATGGCAACAGCTGGCCCCCCTCTTCCCTCAAGGCTACTTTGTCAGAAACTAGAAATACCAGTGAGATATTTGAAAGTCATCCTAAGACTAATTAAATTTCTTTTAAATTATATGATATTTTTTATATATTTTTTGTCCTTGAACAAAAACTTGAGAGAAGTGGCATAAAGTAGTGAAGCAAAAAAATTAAATAGAAAAACTAACCATAGTACTATTATATGTAACCATATATATAACCATAACTATTATATATAATGGAAAAAGTAGCCATAATAATACCATAATTTATTTAAAAAATAAAAAAAAAGGCAACAAAAATCAAAACCCAAAACCAAACTTCATCAGCTGGTTTTAAGATTAAAGAGAGTCTAAAGTCATACTACCTTACTCACTACTACAGTGGAAATAAAAAAGCTGTTATTCATGAGTGAAACAAGTCAAAAGATAAAGGTTAAGCCAAGTCCTTCGAAGGAACTGAGCAGAACATACGTATTTGGGCTGTGGCCTGTCTCCTGTAGCTGCGATGTTAGTTGTGTATAAACAACTGTTGTTAAAAAAAATGGGTTTGGATGCTTCCCAAAGGCAGAGAGAAAGATCGGGACATAAAGCAGAAAATTTCCCAGATCCTATGCCGAAACTAGTCAAATCATCCAACTCCTTTATTGTACAGCTGGTTTTGTACATCAGAAATCAATAATGCAACGCTCTTCTTATTTTAATATTTAACAAGATTCAGATCTTAAAATGCTACTTTCTGTTTGAAAGATGAGCTTATTTTAATCTAGATGAATGGAAACATGTTTCTTACCTTCACTAAACTGCAATTTAAAGGATTTAGTTTGGTCCAGCAGATCTGTCTTTAACAGAAGGAATATGTATTTTTTCCTAGGAGTGACCAGCTGGATGTAGGGGACTACATCAAATCTGTGAATGGAATCAACCTGACCAAATTTCGCCATGATGAGATCATCAGCCTGCTCAAGAATGTTGGCGAGAGAGTTGTTTTAGAAGTGGAATATGAGCTGCCTCCAGTCAGTAAGTAAACAGCAGAGCAAATTGTGACCTATGCAGAGTAGCAGATGTGTAGTCAGTGGTGAGATGGGCATGGTTGGTGTCCTGGTTTTAAACCACAGTAGTTGGTGATCTTCATTTTTGGTAGTGGTTGTTTTCTTTACTTTTTTTCCTCTGGCTTATCACGGAACATGGAAGCAGTATGAGAGAACTGGCAGTACAGGAGGATGCTCTCAGAAATGCACAGGTGTTTTTAGAAGCATAAATCCCATCAACACCAGAATTGAGTTCTCAACTTTCACTATTTTGTTGTTGTTGTTCATTTGTTTACAATTTTGAATACTGGGAATCAGATTAGGTAGATTCCAGGGCAACAGAATCTTTCTTGTAAGGTCTTTTGAGATGAGACCAATGAACATCTGTGAGTTCTGCCTCTGCATTTTCCTTCCTTCTTTCAATTTGCAGTGCCCTCCTGGTCTCCCAGATAAACAAGACACTTTGGGACTTTTCCATTCTTTTCTGACATCACTTCCAGGCAACATCTTATTTCTAGAGCAGAAGACCCAGTGGGCTAAGCCGTGGGGATACATAAACTTGCAAGAGCTGTGTGGCTGAAGCAAGGCCTTCCATGGAGATACATAAACTTGCAAGAATTGTGTGGCTGAAGCAAGGGCTTCTCACTGAGCAGGATTGTCTTCAAAACATAAATTTATGCCAATGCTGAAGTAACAGAGTGCTACTGAATTTTCTCCTTGCCTTCTTTGCTCTTTCTTTTTGTGCTTATGTCTTTGACTGTGCATCTGTAGGGGAAAAACAGTGGGAATTGAGGCTACCGTGTATGAAGTGAAAGCCAGAGAAATGGTGATTTGGAAATCAGGGGTCTAAAGTGAAAGAGTGAGTTGCTGGCTGGCACCACCACTAGGCATACCTCTGAAAGAGTGTGCGCTCCTTGATGCTGCTCACTGGAGGAGAGAAGATATTGTTTGCTGGTGTTCAGCCAGGAAAACCTGCAGAGCCAGCTAGGAAGCTCCTGTCTCCTTAAATAAAAACTTTCCTCGCAATAGATGCCAAAAAACCCATCACTCTCTTGGATGCTCAGGGGCGGATGAACTCCCCACTGCTTTCTAGCAGCTGCAGAGCTAGTCTAATCACATATTTGGGTTTTTATGACCTCCTGACAACCACCTTAATATGTTTTGAATGTGCTCTGTTGATTAGTGTTTGCCTGTGGTAAGGGAACTTCAGAAGCACTGTATGTGAGTTAATGGAGTCATCTGAGTTCAGAATTATTTTGCTGGTGACGTAATTGGTTTATGAGTATTCTTTATTTTGCACTTATTAAGTGGGCTTCCTTCTGTTACACCTGCATTTGCTGTATGTGCCACTCTTGTCCACTGAAACAGGATCTTAGTGTGCTAAATTACAGTAGCAATCATTACTTTGTCATTAAGTCCTTGGAATTTCTGACATCTTTATGCAAACATCACTAAAAAAGTTGGAGATAGTTAGCAGTTTAGTTGTTCCATCAACTTCTAGTGAACAAGCTAGACACAGTGCCTTCATTATACACAGAAGTTTTGCAGGAGGTTATGTGGTGAAGTCCTGGCACCTCCTTCCCTGCCCAATACGTAATGAAATTCTACTGTTGTGGTTGCCCCCTCGGAGAGAGGACTACCATGGTTTCAGAGTGGGGAAATGTCAGAGCTTTAATAAAGATGGATTAAATCTGGCTGAGCACTAGTAAATCCCGCTTTCCCTGGTGCTTCCTTCCCTGTCTGGCAGTGTTCACAGCAAGAGCTTCCAGCTGCTATTTTCAGCATGAGCCACCTCAATGGTTTTAACTGGAACATGAGTCATGCCTGCCGCTCATTTGCCTTTTGTTGTCACTAGAGGTTTTAAGGACTCCTTTTTCCTGCCATGGTGAGGCTGGGGTGGAAGAACAGCCGCCTGGGAGGTTCTTGCCCAAGTGGAAGGATGCTGTGTGCTATTCCTTGTTGCTGAACTACAAATTTTGCCTGTCCACAATGGAGGTTACAGGCCACACCAAGCAGGTTAGCGAGCGTGGATTCAGCTTGAGCTACACGCAGGGCCACTTTCTGCTGACAACAAAAGCAAGAGTTGTCTTTTCTTTGTAATTCAGTCATTTTCAGTCAGTAAAATGTTTCCAGCTGAAAAGGAATCAGCCACATGTACTTCAGTAACATGGTCCTGATCTTCAAACTGTAGCTGGAACTACCGTAATACAGAGCAATGCTTCGGAGGGCTGTCTTTCACCTGTTTTCCTAAGGAATTTAGATTTACGTGATTTCACTGGGAGCTTCTTCTGGTTCCCTGCAGTAACTTTTCTAATAATGATTGAAAGACTCCAAAACCAAAGTACACTACAGTACATTTCATAGAAATAGACACTCGAGTGTCTGTTGAGAGCTCCCAAGCACGGGAGTCCTGAAAAGGAGAGGCGTGAAGCACTTAAAAGGGCACCACTGCTTCCTGGGGCCTTTCATGGCCTCCCCATCTGTGCAGCCTCTGGAGTCCATTCCCCACTCAGGGTATCCTAATGGGAGACGTGGAAACTGATTACTGCAGGCAGGAGCATTAAAGGACATAAGTTTTCATTAGTTCTGCTGCTCACAGAACAATTATTTTATAGAGGGATGGATTTTTTAGTGTTTATGTGCATTGTGCTGTTTGCAGTATCTTCCTGGAGCCTGGGAAGTGTGTGTGCGTGGGATTTTCCCCAGTGTCTTTTTCTTTTGGAAAAAGCAGCTCTTACACCCTGCCAAAGTCTTTCCTGTAAAGCCAGTAGTAAACTGGCAACTGATCTCTTAGCAGCGGTGGTTTCAAATTCTGTAGATTATCACACCCAGATGTGTTGGTATGCGCATCAGACTTCTCACCTCCTCACCCAGCTGTGCACCGCTCCTTTAGTGCTTACAGGGGAAATACTGACTTGACTTCAAGTCAAAGACTTTTTTTAACTCCCTTACCAATGTTGAGGGAGCATGTTATAATTTGAAAAAGGATAAAAAACCCAAACCAAAACAAAAACCTAATCCTTATGGTGCAAAATACTTTCTGCTTCTTAATCTAGTGATCTAAGATTAGAGGTACACCCTAAAAATCTCAACTGTCTTGACTTTAATCCAAATCAGTGTTTTCATGGCTGCACAACCAACTCCTGGTAGCTTTAAGAATTTGTCATTTTTGTGTCTCATTGTGTATTTCCATCTTCTCTAGCTCTCTTCTCTAACTACAAGGAAAGCAAGATTATGCCACAATTTAAACAGTAAGGCTCAAACTCCTTGCCTGTTATGTGCATCTGTGGCTCTTTTTCCAAACAGTTGGCAATCTGCAAAATATCCAACCCAAAATGCTCTCAAAAAAGAGGATGAGTTGATAGGTCTTTAATCTGACTTTTGTACTGAAGTTTTTCCACTCATATGACCAGGAGCACGGTATCTACCTTACACTGGGGAAAGTGCAGATGTGTGTGTAGAATTGGAAAAATAATACCAATTAATTTTTTGATTATTTATTTATTTAATTATTTATTTTAGCTGTACAAGGATCAGGTCTCGTCTTCAGAACTGTGGAAGTTACTTTACATAAAGAGGGAAACACTTTTGGATTTGTAATAAGAGGTGAGTTATTAAATTTGAGCTGTCTGTATTTTCTAAATCAGCAAACAAGTTGTCAGTTTTTATGGCATTTCAAGTTTTCTGACATCCAGCCTGTAAGATTCTCAGTGATTTATGTGTTTTGTTTTCCATGCAGTCATGTACTGCTTTTATGAGCCACTCTAGTATTTTTTTTTTTTTCTGGAAGAAAAGTAATTAATCAGCTATGCCAAGGCCATGAGAAGCTTTGTTTCAGATTAGACCAGATCCTGCTACCACTGAAATAAGCAGGAAGCCTGTAGTTCTTTAAGAAGATTCACATATGGTATGTGTATAAATTAGGTTGATTAATTGTGCTGATAGTCTGAATAGTACAACAAAAGTATTACCAGTGAATGAGAGAACAGAAGAAAACATGCAGCTGTTAAATAATATTCCCCAATTATAAATTATTAGGTTTTTTCAGGAAAAACATTTTTTTTTATTAAATATATAAATTCCTTAGTGACCACTTACTATTCTGAATATGCATGAAGTACAGATGGGTTTTTTTCTCTGTACGGCAGACAGTTCAGAGCAGTAAGTTTTCACACTGAGGTCATATTTACAGAGTAAGGGTTCTACGAAAAGCATGTACATTTATTAAGAATCACTCTGAAGAAATATTTTCTAAGGAATTATCTATCCCATACAGTAGGTCACTTTTATTTTAAGATTAAATTCCGTGGAGGTTCACATTAATGGCTTGGCCATTTTTTGATTTTTTTTAGCCCATCTGTAAGTATGCATGCTGCAAGATTTAGGCTTTCCATTTAGAAATCAGCTTTCATAAAATACATAGAATGAAGGTGTGCTTTCTCTCACTTTTCCCGTTCTAGGTGGAGCACACGATGACAGAAATAAATCTCGTCCTGTTGTAATAACATGCGTTAGACCTGGAGGGCCTGCTGACAGGTACAGTTCATCTTTCTCTGGAGTGCGTGTGAAAGAGAAATGGAGAAAAGTGAATTATTTGGGGCAGAAGTTAGGAGTTGGAGTCAAGTAGGTACGTTCAAACCTGTTCCTTTGAAAATCATGAATTATGCCTTCAAAAAGAATAACAAAACAGGAATAGGCAACCAGAAAGGCTCAGTGCATCATGGTGTGTGAGAACAATAGTTTAGCATGTTACATGTTTCAAGACTTTCCCATTAACTTTAAAAAGACAACCCAAAATAATTAGAAAAAATGCCTGCAATAGATCAGAGCACATTTTCCTTCAGTCTTCAGACAACTGATGTACTTAACACTCTTGCACTTCAGAAAAGATACTGTCATGTGTTTGGGTGTTGTTTGTATTGTTCTTTTAAGATGTTTGTATGTATCTGCATGTGAGTTCACATGTAACTTCACCTGGACTATTTCTGAGTACAGATTCATGTTCTGGCCCAGTGAACATGTATTTATGTAGTACCATCTAGTAGCTGTATAAAATAAGAATATTCACTTTATTTATATGTATGAATTGTATTTTCAACAATTACATTTGTGTCTTTAGACAATTAAAGAAACTTAAAGGACAGTTTCTTTAAAATGGGTTGATTATTCTGTAGCCTATGTTGATCATTTTTGACCCTGAAAACACTGATTGAGAAGTGAATGGCGCAAGAGAGTGTATGTCTTTTGTCCCTCCCTTTCTTAACACCCTCATATCCTTTGCTTCTTTGTTTCTCTCCCCAGTTCTTGAGATGACAATGTTAGTACTACGTTTTCTATTGTAACATGGAATACATTATGAGATAGACCTGGGAGGCAGTGTATATTTATAGCCAAATTGGTTTTAGATAGGAAGAAAAGAAAAATTGAATTATCCGAATAAGGGATATTTTTGAAGAAAATCAGTAAATAAGCATTCATGTTTTGCAATCTGTTTCTGCACCCATGTGTTTGCACCTCATATTTATTTTTAAGAAAACATTGTGGGAGGAGGTGTTTATGTATGCATGAAAGAGGAGTTGTGTCGATAAGGCAGAAAGCAAGCATATGTTGAAGCAGAAGCTATACTTAGTTGCAATTTAAGGTGATTTGATTATTTAGCTATGTGGTAAGCCGTTTTCTAGTCGCTGACTTTCCAATTACAGCAATTTCCTTTCCACTGCACCCTCTGAACGTTCTCACCATCAAACTAAATGTTGTTAAGGCAAGAGGGATAGATGTCAGAGAGGGTGTGAGGGAATCACTTTGCATGAAAATGATATCTCCAAATCAATTTATCTGATATTAATAAAGATCATTTCTTTAATCTCCCTTCAGAGAAGGCACAATCAAACCTGGAGACAGGCTGCTGAGTGTTGATGGTATCCGACTGTTGGGAACAACACATGCTGAAGCCATGAGTATTCTCAAACAGTGTGGACAGGAGGCAACTCTGCTGGTTGAATACGATGTCTCAGTGATGGGTAGGTTAAGAAGTGGGGCTGTAGGTCTGGGAACCATCTGTTGTGTTTTGCTGCATGTTCTTGATGTGGAATTTTAGAAGTGATCATGACCTGTTATGCTCCTGGTAGCACAGCTATTCCTTTCCGCACCGTATCATTAATCTTGAGTTCATAAGGAGGTGTGCAGTATTTTACTGCAATTTAGCATTCTGACATTTCATGGTTTGTAGAGTGAAACCATGGTGTGGATTCTATGAAAGTAACTTTTCCAGTGACTAGATTATAATAAAGGTTAATGAAGTGTAAGCATTTCTGTGTCACATGAAAGAGGGGTTTACTTGCTCCAACAAGAACTCATTTGCCTTTTGCTAGTGCTGCTAGATGGCCACGACATTATTAAAAAGAGTCACAAAACCACCACGCACAAAAGAACGGGGAGAGAAAAATTGTTACAAAATGCAGAGGTGGCAAATCATGGCTTGAAAAATGAGCTTATACTTTATACAAATTTTAATTGAACTTCCTGAAGATGTGGAAGGTGTTTTGGAAAGTCAAGGACAGCAGATGATTTCTTACACAGGACTTGGGATTGAGTTATTTCCATTTCTGTTGGAAGTTGTCATATCCCTCCATTTTTGCAAGATACAGAAAATTCATGGCAGCAAGAAACAAAAATACTCACCAGTCAGACAAAAATATTTCTTCTCTATTTGGAGATCTTTCTCTTCTTTTCCTCCTCAATTCCAGAGTCAGATTTTTAGCCTGGCAGTAAAGCAGCCTCATAGGAATTGGTGAAATAGCATTGTCAAACTTAAAATAAGCCTTGGAAAAGATTAATACTTAGAATAATAATGGGCAGATATTTGTTTATGGTGGAACAGCCGTCTTTGTTCTTCTCCAAGACAGATTCTATTAGTAGTAGTAGTATCATTATTGTCATTATTGTTATTATTATATATCTCTGTTTACTTGTACATCAGGAATGGAGGGACAGGTTTGCCCGGTGTCTGGCAGGCCTACTGAACAGTTGTGGAATATTCATGTCCAGAAAGGTGGAAGCAGCTCAGCATCTGGGCAACGACTCCATGTGGAAAATGAAAATGCAGATGATCTTGTAACCTGGAGAGAACTAGAATTTAGGTGTTTTCATTTCTTTCTTCTTCTTTAGCAGATGACAGATGGCCAGACTCTGTTTATCATCACACTTAAAACCAGATTCCTTATACTTCACTTTCTCTAAGAATGAGATCTTGTTGAAAAAAAGAACTCCTGGCTTTAGACAAATGACATTGCCAGCAAGGCTTTCCTTTCAGAGAAAGCTGTCATCCCCATTCTCCTGTGTAGCCCAGGGAGGGAATTGGCCTCAATTTCACTGAGGATATTCTAAAAATCTTTGCAGGTTTGTGTGAGGACACAGCCACACAAGGAGAAGCACTGTTGTGCTCTAAGCTGCGCTTGTTCAGGGCAGGAACCTTCTTTTCAGTGTTATTTGGATAGAGCTCAGGGCAGGCAGATACAGAACTTAGCTGGAGGTTTGTAACTGTACAGGCAGTGCCTACCAGTTTGTCTCTTCATGTTCTCACACTCTCCGAATAAACTCTGCTGTCTCCCTTTTGACCTCAGTAACAAATCTGTATTTATTATTCCTGCCGTCCTGGCAATGAGTGTATAATGGTGTGAAAATTCAAGCAGGTAGAAGAATCTGAGACATGTGGAGCCAGAAAGAAGGAAGGAAAAAGGTATGAAACACTGGTGAATGTATGAGATGGTTGTCCTGCAGTGTCTGTGGGAAGAACTAAGGAGGGATCCAGCAGGTTTTCTTTCTAATGCATCATGATTTTGTTAGATTTTATCGAGCACCCAGTAGGTTTTGATTTTTTTTTTTCCAATGTGCATGCCCTGCTTAGTCTGCTGGCAGTGGTGTGAAAAATCTTGTTGGGAAGCTTTCTTTTCTTTCTGCATTTATGTTATTACCATGGTGCAAAGGCTCAAAATCACTCATCCTGATCCATTGATTCCTGGCCCAGGAAAATGGTGCTGATTTTAATCTTCACGTACTTCTGAAAGAGCAATGAACTCAAAGTTGGGAGTAACATGAAAGAGAGGCGATGAGCCATGAAGAGAAATTTAAGAATTACAGCAATGTTACCCTGTTCCCCAACTCTTATGTTACCCACAAGACAAGCTATTTGTAATGCCATTTCAGGGTTGATTTGAATATGGAAATAGGCTAAAACGGTAGGAAGGGCATTGGGTAATGTGGCTTAAGGATGCTTGAAACTAGTTTAGTAGGTTAGCCTGATGAGAGTGGGGGGAAAAAAACCCAAAAGTTATATAAAATTCTGATGCATTCTCTTCCTGGTATAAACTTTCAGTAGAATGTCTTGCTCTTAGAGCTATAATTGTACCATTACTTGCTTTAATATCCTCTCTTGTGTTAGCAGATGTTTATATCCTGTAAAGCAGCGTTCTGTGTGGCCAGAACTGGAAAAGAACATAAAATATACTCTGATAGCATGAAATTGGAACTTGATTTAAAAAGGTTGCGCTAGATGAAGAAAGTAATTCTGAACTATTTTTCAGCTGCAGCCTTGTAGTGTGTAACTGGCTTTTTATACTCCTGTAAGCATAAGCTGTTTCAGAGGTGCTATATTTCTTGAAGCTTAGTTCCTTTGCCTGAAGTCTTCAGGAGGTCACCTGGGAAGCTTGTACATTTTATTGTTTCTGGAACCTAGACAAACTGGAGTAAAGAGAAGATCATGGGGTTCTCTGAAGGGTAGTTATGTGTGTATATAATGTAGGAGATGTGGCTAGTCCCATTGAACTCTCTGGGGTTACACTGGTACTTGCTTAAATACATCCTGAAGTGTCCTGCTTGGCTGGGTCCTAGGAAATAAACTTGTCAATTCAGCTTCTTGGAAGAGATGATATTAGCTTGTTGGGTTTTTTTTTTTTTTGCTACTGAAAATGTTTCCAGGTTGGTGTGTGGAGTGTACTGCTGTATGGTTTCTAAGAGACTTTTAAATAGCAGGAGTTTGGAAATACCAAGATAATCCCCAAGGAAAACAAGAAAACATAATTTCTGGGAAAGTAGTAACGTTTGAAGTTGTGGAAGGCAGCAATCTTCCAAATGTCTGTTTTCCAAAATACCTCCTCGAATCATGAAGCAATGTGGTTGCTTATTCCTGCAGTTTTTATTTTGTGAGGCTTAAATAGTGCTTCACTTCAGTATTTGCAGAAGAGATGGATATGGTGACTTGCCCTGCACTTAAGTGTGTGTGAGTAACATAAACTTCGTAGGCTTTATCACTTTTCTTTGTAATCCTTACACCTGAAGCATCCGAGCTTTATGGTCATGTGAATAACCTGTGGTGGGAGATGTTTGAATATTGCAGCTCTCTCTGCCATATGACTATACCTCTGCCCCTCATGTTGTGGAAGTGAAGGAGAAGAAGCAGGCTGGTGGCTAGGAGTGACTTGCTGCCACTGCCAAAATAATTTTGCAGCCTGAATCCTTTCCTGTGGCAACCAAACAGCAAATGTCAATTCCAAGCTATAAACTTAGGTTGAGAAGACTGAAGTTCTCACTCCTTGGCAGTGGTCTGGGTGCAGTGTCCTACCAAGCTGCTCAGAGCTTGAAAGCTGTAAGTCAGGCATTGTCAGTCAAAGAGAATTAGAATGCAGTGCGAATAACAAGCTGCAAACAGAGATTCACACTGCCCCTCTCTAACATAAGAAATAAAAGTTTGTGACTGCATTTATTTGGAAGCAGAGCAGATGAAGTTTCCCTTCAGGTTTTCCAAAATCTGCCAGGATGCTACTGGGCTTTCTGTTGTCTCCATAATTGGGGTTGCATTTGCTTGTGTAAACTTCCATATTTACTGCAAAGGGGAACATTCAGAAAGGTAGTGACTACCTTGAGTTTAAATTCTGGCCCACAACATTTGTATGGAACTCTAGTTCAGAAATTGCTGCTGCTGAGCTTTTGAACAATCTACTTTATAATTTTTGAGTGTTCTTATTGGGTTAATCCTTGATTCAAAGGATGAAGCAGAATCAGAGAATCATAGAATAGTTAGGGTTGGAAAGGACCTTAAGATCATCAAGTTCCAACCCGCCTGCCATGGGCAGGGTCACCTCATACTAAACCATGTCACCCAAGGCTTCGTCCAACCTGGCCTTGAACACCGCCAGGGATGGAGCATTCACAACCTCCCTGGGCAACCCATTCCAGTGCCTCACCACCCCTAACAGTAAAGAATTTCTTCCTTATATCCAATCTAAACCTCCCCTGTTTAAGTTTGAACCCATTACCCCTTGTTCTATCACTATAGTCCCTAAAAAAGAGTCCCTCCCCAGCACCCTTATCGGGCAATTCCCCTGGTACAGATCATCCTCTGTAATAAATAACAAGACATTGGGTGCTTTATTAGCTTTTGTAGTCCTACAGATCTGTTAGTGAAGATTAACAAAGCGTAATAATGTTTGGATTATTCCTTGAATCCATAGAAATGTAGCCTCTGTGTAGCTACGGTGTAGAGGGACTTTAGGGAAGTTACAGCGCAGGCGCTGGCTCTGTATTTGACCTCTCAAGTGCCGGGTAAATACATGGGCAGGATGCTCTTGGGTCTCTCCAGGGAAGAGCCTGTCTCCTCAGGTATTTGGGTCCCCAGTGCCAGGACAGCAGGGTCCTGGTTTCATTTGGAGCCTTGGGGCACTCTGACAGTAGAAGCCATAGCAGCTGTCAGTGTATGAACACAATGTCGACATGTCTCTGGCCACCTCCCTTGGTACCCCAGTCCAAAGGTGACACCTCCTGGGAGAGCCTCAGATAGGAGTCCCAAATGGGTTCATGTCAGGTTGGCTTTTACTTCAAACCCAACAGTGAGTTTGACTTCTGAGAAGTACACAGGGATCCCCTTGGTGTGGCTGTCAGCTCCAAACAGCTTCCCAGCTTGTCTCAGGAGGCAATGCAGACAAGAGTTCTGATTATTTGCAGTGCTCTGCTGTTTATATTGAAGTACTTTGGTTTCTCACCCCAAGTGCAACAGAAATCCATCCTGGTTCTCTGACACTCTTGTAGGAACTTGTATTTAGTAGCTGCTGTCCAAGTGGTGATGGTAGAGGTCAGGCCCAGTGTTACTTAACTTGTGGCCACATTAATGGCTGTTACTAGGCTTGGAATGGTTTCTGTCTTGGTGGCTCTGGTGACTGTAGGCATATATGTCTTTTTCCAGATGGAGTCCAGCATCACCATGACTTGCACGGATGGAAAGTGGAACAAACAGGTGACATG
>JBCJKH010081659.1:21039-34755 GCA_039877255.1 Loriculus beryllinus
TGGTTTAGTGTGAGGTGTCCCTGCCTATGGCAGGGGGGTTGGAACTTGATGATCTTAAGGTCCTTTCCAACCCTAACGATTCTATGATTCTATAATCCTGTTAGACAGAATTACACTTCTGATGGTGTTGCTCAGCTGTACGATGAATGAAATGTTACATTCTCAGTGCATTTTCTATTCAAACCACATTCTCCTACACTAATTTTAAACATCCATAATAACCTGTCTTTCATCTTTTTCCTAACTGCATGGTTACCATGCTTCATTCGTTTAAAGAGATCGTTTCTGTATCCTGTGAACTCAGTGTTTATCAGAGTGGTTTGGGGAAACAGTATTGATAAAAATTGCTCTGTGTTTTAGCCTCTGTTCAGCCCAAAAGTCATTGGATTTGTCTTTTTTTAATTGGTGACTCACATCAGTGGCATTTGATCTTTTGGAAGTCTCACAAGTTTCATTTGTAAAGAAAATGGACAGAATATTGACAGCGGTTATGGATTGGTCATGTTGCTCTTTCAGTGTAGATATTGGAGGGCGCTAAAAAAAGATATTTCTGTGATAATTGAAGATTCATTTGAAATCAACCACAGGCAAGCATCTGACTGCAAGTTTCATTTAAATCTTACCTCTTTTCTTCTTGGATGAGGAGCAAGGGATGGTGATGGTTTGATGATTACTTCTCTAGATCATTCTTTAGTTTTATCTTTAATTTCAATTCTGACAACCAGTAGAAAAGTCATGGCTCCCTGCAGCCAGAAAAGGAGTGCCAAGAGCTCCTGAAGAGATGAGTAATGAGGGATGTGACAACTTCCCAAGGTTACAGGTGAATCTGTGGCAAGCTGAGGTTTTTTTCCTCCTCTTATGTGCCTCCAGATATCTCTTCCCTGGCTGATAAAATCGCATTTTTACATGCAGAACCCACAACCGTGTACAAGTACTTTGTCTTGGAAGGGAGTTAAGTCAGTGGTAACCCAAACCCAATGAAATTGGAAGCAGAGCAGAACTTAGCCAGCAGATAAAATTGCCTGTATGGCATCAGAGTCAATGAGGCTCTGGGGAGAAAAGGGACAGGCAATGGGGAGGCAGAGGTGGGGATGCTAATGAAAAAGAAAGGGTTTGCTAGGGTAAGGTTTCCTGTTGTATTACACACAAGCAAATATAACCCGTATTGGCTTTGAGTTACAGGTTTAGTTTCACTTTTTTTCTGGCAACTAATCCAAAGGTTATATTCATGAAAAGATAGTAATACATACACCTTGAGGTAGAGTTTTGGGGCATGTTTTATGCTACCTAGGAAGTCCCTCAACACTTTCTTTAAAAAGTCCTGGTTGGATTTTTCTTTATCCTTCATTTTATATAAAGTTCAGATCACCTTGCCTGAGTTCTTCATTGAAATCTAAGGGCTTCAGTCAGCTTAAATGAAAAATAAGTAAATAAATAAATATGGGAAATTAAAACGAAACCCCTAGACTGCAGACATATTGAGCCTGTGGCTTCTGTTCTGTCACTGATGTGATTTGGCACAGCATTCGCCATAGCTGCAAAGAAAATCTAAAGCAAACTTTCTCTGAAATTCCTCCTGCAATTTTTTGGCTCAGGAAGGCCACCAGCAACTTACAGCCAGCTGTTGTTAGGCACATTGATCCTTAGGTCAGCCATCCTGGGCCACACAGGAAGTTAGCAAAAGCCTGGTCCATGCCTGTTTGACTCAATAGAAGAAGACTCTCATTGATTTCAGATGGGATTTAAAATAGGACCCAAAAGGAAAAGAAAACTAGCTATTGTCCTACATTTGAAGATCTTTGCTCATAGCGAAATAAACAGCAGAGATGTGCTTCTTTGCTCCCCTACTCAGTTCTCACCCAGTGGACACTGTAGACCAACAAACAAATGTCTTCTACCAGCCTAAAAATCTTGTAGTTTAAGCACCATTTGTACCACTAAATCAATGTTTTATTTCATTGCCAGTATAAGAGCATCTATGTTAGGGGTTCTACAGCCAACTCAAGTCTGAAGTGTAGAGAAGACCTGTCTTACAAGGACCTAACTCTGATGCAGATTATATTAAAATAGTGCTGTTTGCACTGTTTAATTACACCGAGTTGCCACATCGATTCTCTCCTGTCTGTTAATGGAAGGAGAACATGCCAGGCCCACTTTCTTTGCCCTTTCACTAAGTTATTGCTCTTCTGGCACTTCAGCATTAGCACTGGGACAGGGTGTACATGCATGAAATTCCCAGTTCACAGATCATCCCAGTCTGGATCTAGATCATAGCAAAAGGCCCCACACTTGAGCATGCCAGGCAAACTCCCAGATGAATAGCCCTTTTCAGGAAAGTCTCTGCTGCTTATCCTAGTGAAAATCCACCCAGACTTAGCTACATTTGGGAGTCTTCAAAAGGGTGCAGCTCAGTGTGCTCAGGAGAAGCAGTGTTTTCTGACAAAAGATTTTGTGTGTGTTGGGGGAAGTTTTCTCTTGTCTTTGTAAAGTTCCTTTCAGTTCAGCTCTTTGGGGATGGGAAATGCAAGAATTAAAGATGCCCATGCAGCCTTACTTAGAAGCCTTGGAGCATACGGTATGATAGAGATTTTAATTGGAATGATTGCATAGATTTTGCCTCCATCAGTCACCTGCTGCATAGTACTAAGTGATCTGGAAAATAGTCAAGTGAGAGAAACGTTCTAAAGAATAGCTCATCACATCTTGATGTAGTTGCCTAAACTAGGGCAAGTGAAACATGGTTTTATATTCCAGTTTTCTCTGATGGCTGTAAAGGGAGTTTAGGCCTCTAGCTCCACTGTACCTACCTCACATTTGCTCTACAGATGCCAGCATTTTGATGCAGTGAATCCCAGTGTGTCTCAAATCATCCTCTCCAGACTAATGGATGCTTTTGACCTTCATTTCTTAGATCCACATTTGCCTATCTTATACAGCGGGGAAAACATTATGCTTTTGCTCTAAAGGGTGGTTATAAGATAAAATCCTTAATGAACGTGTGTTGTGATGAATATTCAGAGGCTGCACCATACAATAGCTCTTCCCTAACCACATATGCTCAGGGAAGCTTGAAAACACTGCTTAGTAATTAAGGCATGAGCATGGAAAAAGAAGGGAAAAGTGCTGCTACTCTAAATAGTCACTGTCTACCTTCTGCATGAGGCTCTTGAATAAGGAAGAATATGTTATTATTTAATTAAAGAAGAGAGGTAAAAATAAGTTCATTGAGGCAATATTCATTCTGGGGTTCATTAAGTTTGAAGTGCTTTGTGTGCCCACATGGTGACCATAATATTTTTCTTTTAATGTCGTTCTGTTTGTAAACAGAGACTTCTGAGCTTTTTTTATGTTCAAGTATTTTTATAATGATCTATATTGATGTTCTGCTGATTTTAATCAACTTCCACTTTAGGTTTTCACAATTTGCATACATACAGTCTGTATGGTCAGCTCAGCAGTGCTAAATGAAATACTGCCTTATGACCACTCTGACCTCTGATTTTTCAAGGTCTTTACAGCTTAGGTAAATTTGGGTGGATTTTCAATCACCAAAAAAGAAAAAAAAAAAAACCCACAAAAATTAATACCCAGAAGAGGCTTTTCAGAAATTTCTCCTTTACACAAATTCAGTAATTACCAAATTCCAAATCTTCGTACCTTATGAGCACTGGAACATCTTCAAAGAGAAAAGAAGTCATCAGACAGGAGCATGAGAGGACCTCGAGTCCCTCTGAGCCCAGCAGCAGGAGCTGTTCTGGCAGGGGGCAAATGCCCTGTGCTATGCCAGAGGAGGAGCCGCACAGGAACCTTGCCAAGGGTGACAGCTGACAGGCTGCCTGCTGAGTACATTTGCCGTTGCTGGTATTCATCAGGTATGGGGTTCTTGGGTTTCTAGAGGTTGTTCCTTGGTTGGGAGTTTGGGAGAAGAAGCATGGAAA
This sequence comes from Loriculus beryllinus, assembly GCA_039877255.1. Taxonomy (NCBI): domain Eukaryota; kingdom Metazoa; phylum Chordata; class Aves; order Psittaciformes; family Psittacidae; genus Loriculus; species Loriculus beryllinus. The sequence goes on from JBCJKH010081659.1 coordinate 24,978, forward strand.
TGTACACTGCAGAGAACAAGGGATATAGAAACTTTCCGTTAAATCTGTAAATACTCCCTTTAATACTCTTTCTGTATTGCTCGGAACAAGCACTGGGAAAGGAAAAGCTGGAAATATATAGGCAACAGGTAAACAATCCTGGATTAGTTTTGCAATATGGGATCAAAGAGCTTATGTTCACTGTGGCTTCTGTGCTGGATTTGAGGGCAGTTTACCTAAGTTTCTCTATGTCTTTGGAATGTTTTTTGCTGAACGGCTGCTCAGGCAATACCTAAGAGGAAAGGGAGGGCAGTTAATAAACTTGTTTCCTAACTCATTCTACAGAAGTTTCATTTCATGAGTGGTTGGCATTGAATGGCAAAATATCCTGTGCAACCCCTGAGAGCTGAAAAACTCTCACTCTGCTCCTCATTGTATAAATAACCAAGGTCAGATCTCAGCCTCAGCCTTCTGCATGGTACCATTTTATTCCGTGGCTGTGCCAATGCATCAATTATTTGTAAGACAGCTGTGCTAGAGCACAGATTATTGAAAAGAGACCAAAGCTTTGGGGAAAAAAAAGTGGTACTGATAGTACAAACTTATAGCACCAGAAATTCATGTTATCTGTTATGGGGAAGGATGTAGAGTTTACTTTAATTGTTCTTTTCGTCTGGTTTATACTCACCTAATAGGCTTTGCAGAGGAGTGGTTTAGACTAGCCTGAAACCTCCTGCCTATTCAACAAAACCAGTTCTGTTGATTTCAATTTTATCAGAAGCACACCCAAAGAATAAGTAATTGTGAACGCATGAGACAGTATGGCTCAGTGCAGAGGACCCTTGAGCAAGGTCTAGGCATGAACCTCAAGTATGCCAAGCAGCCCAGACATATGGGAGTGGGGCTGCACTTGGGTCAAACACCCTGATGAGAAGCAGAAGTGGCTGTTATAGGCCCAGCACCTTGCTGGTGTGGCTCTGCTGCTTCCAAGGACTTCAGTTCCCACCAGTGTGATGGGGAGACAGGGACAGCTCAAGTATCTCACTACCACAGTGCTGACATGTTCCTATTTACCTTAACTGTTTGGTGTGCATGTTAGTTCTCTTACCAAGTTGTCCAAACTGGCCTTTGCTCGGAAGCTTTTGGGATTATCCAAGACGTTGTTATCCTGGTAGAGCCCTGTGCAGATGGGAACTGTCAGCTCAAAACAAAGCTTGGGTGTTTGCAGTGTTTGTTCCCATCTGGCAAGTGCTGGCAGCAAGGGGCTTTGTGCATTTTAGGCTTTTGAAGAGAATCCAGTCCTGCTCGAATCATTACTGTTCCCATTAGATGGAATCTTACGGTCATTATGTCAAATAGACATAATTTATGGGTACTGGAGCACTTTATATTATCTATAGTAGTGTGTACTTACAGGCATACATTCAAGACTGGCAGATATAAAATTTGACAGACCAGCTGTGTCTTAGTTTGCAGATGGAGATGCAGATAGTGTTGTCCTTGTTTGTTCTATTTGTTGTGATTAGTCAGGTACAGAATAGTGCAAGAGCTGGAGGGTTTTGAAGAAATCAGAGTTCTTGTGTATTTTATTTGCTGTCCTACTTGCAAGAATAAGTAAGTATGAGAAGTTCTTTTGTACATATGTATGTGTCTGTCATGTGGCCCAGAGAACTTGTGGATGCCCTGTCCACTGGCAGTGTTCAAGGCCAGGTTGGATAGGACTTGCAGCAGCCTGGTCTAATAGAAGCTGTCCCTGGCCAGGGCAGCAGAGTTGGACTGGATGATCTTCAAAGGCCTCTTCCAGCCCAAACCCTTCTATGATTCGATGGTTCTGTGATTTTATCTGTGCTTGTGTAATAGAGAAAATAGTGGTTTGTATGGTAGTGCCTCAGCAGAGGACTTTACATATTATCTGAACCATTCTGGGAGATGGTTTTAATAAGTAACTATTTGTGGATTCCATTCCTGGAATGAAATGCAGTTTGTTGCTGACTTTTGCAAACATCTGACAATCAATCTAATGTTGTATAGTGTTTCAGGGCAGTTTTCAGGAGCCATCCTTCAATAGAAAAGTGGTGTTTGAAGCCCAGGTTGACAAACTAAACATAAAGGTGTATTTATAGGCTCCCAAGTTCTGAAACCATCTACTGACATCAGGGGTAGGGATTTAAGTTTTCAATAGCTCTTTAAGTGCCACCTGAGTTTTCAGTGTAATGTTCATTTTAAAGGTAACAACGGAAAGAAATTGCAGAGCCTGGGCTTATTTAAAATGCATTCAGACTAGCTTCAGAGGCAGATCCAGGATCTTCTGTACATGCTTCATCCACCATGTCATTTCTGTGTTGTAAATTCAGCAACTGATAAATCGGGTTTTAGATCGACAGAGCACACAAAAAGAATGATACAGATTAATGAAGAGTTTGGGATTTAATGCAGCTTTTGAGTGGAGAAGGGATCTAGTAAAAATGAAAGATGTCTAAGTGTGAAACAGGAGGAGGGAGTGTCCCAAGAAGTGGAGCAAATCTTTTAAGTGAAAGGGCTTTAGGCAGGCTTTTGTGGAGAAAGGCTGAGAAAGTCCCAAGCAGGTTTTGAGTACATCCTCACTGCACTCACTGGTGCAAGGACTTTGAGGGCAGGGATGGTTCTTTGGCTGTTACCAAGCATTTCATAGCTGAGAAGGGTGATGGGAGTCAGGGTGCAAAGTATGAAATGAGGTAAAGGTAGCCTCTAAGCTTTAGACTTTAAGAACTTGGCTGAATTAGAGGCATATAAATGAACTGCAGGAATTAGGTGAGGAAAGGAAAATGGAAACACTGTGCCAGCCAGTTGACAAGAATATGAAATTGCTTGTGTATAAGGGAGGAGATAGGCAGCACATTCATTTAGAGGATAATGTCTCCATTTTCCATTCTGAGGTTGAGAGGTCCCTCTGATCTCACTATTATTCATTCTATTGGCATCCTCTTGAAATTATTCCTATTTTTCATTTTTGAAATCAGATGACTCTGAAGGTGAGAGGGTGTAAAGTGCCATTGGTGGCTTTTTCCCTTAGCAGCAATTTCATGGTTTTCTGTAGGCCCTGTGAACTTCCTTTCAGTGAGCAGTCCAGCAGCTCCAGTGCTGTGCTGTTACTCACAATAAGGAAAAAATTCTGTTGGTTCTGGTTTTGCCCCTTTAGTTACAGCTGAGATGGATAAAATTGCAAAAGCTCTTGCTCTCTGCATAGCCTGTCTGAAACACACTCCATAATCAAGGGAGCACTAGGAGCACGCATTTTAGGTAGATTACAAGTTGGGCCTTGGAGACTGCTATTGATCCTTTGAACAAGAACAATATTTAATTTTTAAATAGTTGTTTTCTTATTAAAGAAGCTGTTATTCTCTCTCCCCAAATATTGCTTGCAATATATAATCCCAGTTTACTTCTTTCCAACATATATTTTAGGGTAAAGTTTCATAAGTCATTAAACTTACTCATACTTTTTATATTTTAGCTCTCAGAAGAGAATTAGAAACACTGTCACTGCTTTTTAGCATTTCAGAAATCATTATCAGAGCTTGCTAGCTGGCATTGATTCTTGTTTTCCCGTAAGGTCTGAGATGAAGAAAGGTTACTCTGCTAAATGAAGCATGAGCAAAGCAAGGGTGCAAACGTTACTCAATAGAACAGAGTGCCAGGGCCAGTACTGTGCATCAGTGCCCTGTGTGTGGTTCTCTTATGACCTTTGCCATCACAAAAGTATGAGGAGTCGAATATTACTCTGAATGAGTGATAATGGCACTACCCAGCCATAGAGCATTTTGAATGCTGTTCCTGTGCCCTTTAGATGCTGCACAAGTCTTATTCCTGCCTCTCTTCTTTGCTGCTACTTTCCCTTTTGAAACCACTGACCCACGATCCCAATTTCTTAATTAGATCATGTTTAAAAATATTTAATTAATATTCCCTTCTTTGCAAAATGGAGATTAGAGATTTGTTGAGATCAGATTATCTTTGGAGTACAAGAAAAGGGTATTACATAAATATGCAGCCTCCCACTCCTAAAATTTAGTACTTAAATAACCATCAGTCAGCTCTGTGTGTTAGGGAAGCTTATCTAATCATCTGATTGGTGTTTCATATGAGTGAATGGAAGTACCCCCTACAAAGGAAATTAAAAAAACTGAGGAATGTTTTAGAATGTGGCTAAAAAGCAGTGTCAGAAGTGTTTGGGCTTTTATCTCTGTGCACCTGGTGTGACCTGGCGAGCTATGAACCTGGGGAAGGAAGAAGGGTGTTAATGGAGAGGAGCGCAGAGGAAGGAGAAAGATGGATAAAAGCTTGCCCACTGCCAGCAAATCTTTCTCTTGCATAGTAAAATAGTTTGCTATTTCTAGTTTGGGCTTTTATTTTGCTGGAGATTATGGAAAATGCAATTGGAGGTCAACCACCTATCACTAGGTATCACTAGGGCTGTCTCAGGGAAGGGAAATACTGGGGCCCTGGTAGGACAGAGAATTTAAGTCTCACTGTCACAGGGATGTACTCTTGCCACTGGACTGTGAGGAGCTGGGACAACTTGAAATGTTATCAGTCTTAAAGAGAGGACATTTTAATAGACACAAAGAATGTTCTTTCTAGGTTGGTGTTCATTAAAAAAAAAAAAGTCCTTAAGAAAACAGTAAGAAAACCACATGGAGGATGTCTAGATTCATTAAGTGCAGTTTAAGGTACTGTTTGACAGTAATGAATAGTCTGTTGATTAATGAAGAAGAGTGGATGTGAATGTGCTCAGAATCCTTGGGTTCTTTTATGTTGCTCTGCTGCCAGCTGAGAAGTGCTGCAAAAGGCCTTGCCAGACAGTCTGTATGGAGAGTGTCACTGCTAAAGCCAGAGGAATTGGAATGAAATTAGTCCTGTCTCTTAGAAATTTTGCTTGTTCTTTGAGTTTGTTACCTGAGCCCAAATTTCTACAACTGGCCATGGATTTTTTAAGTACCCTGTAAGAAATGTATGAACTCTGATTTTTGCATTTCAGCAATGTAGATTTTCAAAGGCGTAGCAAATACTGAAAGCTCCTGTTGATAAACCTAGGGTATGTCTGACACCTGAAATTATGAGTCATTTATGAAGGGGGAGAAAAAAAAAGCGGCTTTTAACATTTCAGCTCCTGCTACTTAATACAGAAAAGAGGGGTGCTAATGCTGATTCTGAATGGACTGCCACAACTACACCTGCTGCACGTCCCCCTCCATCAGTTGTTCTAGAAATACTCTGTTGAGATGGAGATATGGCAAATAAAGCCCAGATTTAGCTGCAGGAGTTGGGACTGCTGTCATCCCATTCTGTGCCTTACACACCAGATTCACCACTGCAGTTTGTAAGTACCTTCAAGTTTTGCTCAGAGTGCTGATGGTATGTAGGTTGTCTCAACCTTTCTACGGTAATAGATTGCAATAGAGTGTTTTGTGTTGGGCCCTTTCTGTAACTCACATTGGCTCACATACATAAGTACATAAACCTCCCTACATTCTGTCATACTTTTGTTGAAGAAAGCAAGTTCAGGGAAATGGTTGTGCATTTCTGCATTTAAGGACTTGTGAGGGTCCTTCTATGAGAGTTTAGTCAACAGCTTTCTTGAGGAGCAATCAATGATTGACCCATATACATCAGAACTGCAGCATGTGTGATTGCTGAGCTGATGCTGGAAAAGAATCATTGATTTTTGTGAATTAAAAAAAGAGCACAGAGAGAGTAGAGGAAAGCGAGAATAAAGTGTAGGGCACTTGGGAGTGATTCAAACTGATCTGCTCTAAATGTCCAGCTTTTTGCTCTTAAAGGAAGAGAGAGTGTCAGAGATTTCAGATATTTCTTAGTCCTCAGCAGTCTTCCTTAGCTTCACTAAAATGCACCTCTGTGATCCATCCCGTCTTTGGGTATCGGTACTGGAAATTGCACTTCAGCACTAGAGGATGTTTTTCCTTTTAGGAGAAGTATAGAGAGATGTCTAGGTGTCATATGACCTGAGCTTCATGAGGCTTACTGCTCTGAAAATACGTTCTGGGTGTCCCAGTGTTCTAATTAACTTTATGCTTTCTTGATTAGTCTGAGTATGAGGCACATAGGTTCTGGGTATAAAAATTAGGGTTACAGAAAAAGAGAGAGAAGGTAAAGAATCAGGTGTACTGACAAGAACTGAATGGACAAAAGAAGAGAGAAAGATTGCTGTACTTGCTGTTTGTGGGTTGCAAAGATCTTGTATGAAGGGAACAAAGATGTGAGAAGCAGGAGAGCACACACCTTGTGAGAACACACACCTTGTGACCAAGAAAACATACTTCTGTGAAATGCTGTCTTCTAGTTTGACAGGAGAGAGACACATTTAGATCTGTGAATGCCTTGCTACAAAAGCATGAAGACTTTGCATGGGGAGAACTGCAAGGTCTGAAGAACTGTGCATTTGTTTGCTGATCTGAACCAGCACAGACTTGCTTTTTTAAATCGTTTTTTTTCCCAGGGCTTTGAGTCAGAGAATCACAATGAAAACAGAGAAAATTACATGGATCTGCTATATACTATTTTAAGGTGAATAGGAAAGAAGCTTGGCGAGAGAAGGATTAGTGTGAGATAGTAAGGTATCCTCTTGTTTGTCACTCACGTCGTTACTAGAAGATAAAGGAGCATCCAAGCAACATCAATAGAAGTCCTGTGGAGATGCGGGTTTCAATAGGTTCAGCTGGCTCTTTACGGTCAGAATCTGTTTTGACATCCTTCCTCCTTGACTCTTTTAAGCTGCTCCAGAAAATTATGATTTGTGTTTTGTATTGCCAAGACTTCTGAAAAAAGATAAGGCAGCATCCAAAACCTTCTAGTTAGAGAATTGGGAGGCTGCAGAGCACAGGTGATAGCAACAGAACTTAGTGTACCTTCACGAGCAAGCTCACGGTATAGCAGCACTTCCCAGCTTTAAGTACAGGAAATCTTTGGGAAGCAAGTGCCTTTTTAGGGCATTTAGAGGTACCGTTTTACATGTTGATCCTTTGCTGCCTAAAAATAGCAGCTCATTTTTTGGCTCTCCCACTGTGGGAATCCTAAAAAGGTCTTCTGTCCTTCGCCATCCACCAGTTGTGGAACTGGCTTTAACAAGCCATGAGGATAGGTAAGGGTTAGCAGATACATATATTTACAAGGACATAAACACATGTAATGTGATCACTTTACCAGGCTAAGATTTAGGGGGTTTTTCAACCTTTAAAACGATTTGTGATTCTCTGTTGAGGTGAGGGGTGGTGGTGACACTGCTTATTTTATCCACAAATTTTATTTATCATGTAGTTTATTTACACATCGTAAAAGTATGCTAACCCCTTGTTGCCAGTGATTTAAGCTGTCAAATAAAAAAGGTGTGCTGCTATCTAGCTGAAGAAATGTATTATCATGCGGAAAGCAGTAGCACTTCCTCTGGGAGGTTTTAATCAAGCCTCTTATACTGATTGAGATGCAGTGCTCAGAAGTGTGAAAAATGATTACCAAAATCAAAAATCTAGAGCGTTTTTCATGGAAACATTCATCAGTATATCTTATGTAATTACATAGCCAATAAATCAACATAGTGTGTAAGTGCTTCAGTCACAGCGTAAATATCTTAATGACTGAACCATCTTCACCCATGAATAATTTATACCTGTATGATACATTTTTCATATCCATGCTTTACTTCAACATGATAAACTGATGCTTCCCTGTCAGGGAATGTGTGCTTGATTATTGCCTTCTGATTTCTCTTCCTTGTGTTTATTTTCCACAGTTAGACACACTCCATTTCTTCTCTTCTGGTTCCTCTAATGTAGTTATCTTATTTGTTCATCCTGTCTGCCTTGGTTTGTTTTCCCAGTGTATTTCAACAGGCACCTGGGAAATAACACTAGAGCATAAGCTGATCATGCATTTCTCAAGTAACTTGAGAAAAGAGCAGACTCTTGAAAGATATACTCGTTCTCAACAGATACTTGCATTTGGTTTGCTCTCCTCAAGACAATCATTACAGAAAGAACTTGCAGTAGGCCAATAACAACTTGGGCTTTACCATTTTCTGTATCGATGCGAGTTCAGATGCTTGTCTCACAGTACTGATGACATTGAGTCTTCTTCCCATATGTTTGTGAACGCAAGCTTGTTTGTAGTGCCAGAACCCACTAGAATGTTCAAGAAGAAATAATTGTTTTTCAGCACAGGAATGGAAATCGGGAATTCTTATATTCTGTTCTGCTGCATGTGCTTCTTTGGTTGTATGCAAGTCACTGAGTGCATTCTGCCTTACTTAGAACCTTAACAAGGCATCTAGGACAGGAGTTTAATTGTGATAACCTCCTCCTTTAGTTACTAGAGAAAGACAGGCAGCTACTGAGGGCAGTTCTTCCAGCTCTAAAGGTATTTATTTCCTGAAGCTCCAGGCAGGAATGCTAAAAGGTGGGCTCTCTTTTTTGGGATCATAGTTTAAAGTTTGGTTCAGATTTGTGAAGCAGCTTATTTTGGTAGTGCCTGTGAAAATTCAGCCTTTAAAAAGTCAGTCCAAATTGAGCAGAAACAAAAATTGCTTGCACTTAATGCACACTTCCAAAAATGTTTAATTTCCCCTTCACATCCTCAGGTTTCTAACTGGCAGAGAGGTAACAGGAATATAAAAACTATTTCAAGTTGGACAGAGGGTGGAGCACATAAACAAGGAGTTCTAAATTAATTAGCTGATGCTTTACTGATTTTGTATGTTCTTTCATCCAAGCACCTTTTTTTCACTCCATTTCTATATTCAGTTTACCTACATTACTCTCTTAACTACCACCTTAGCTGAGTGTTGGCTAATCAAGCTCTTATTCCATTTCTTGTATCATCATGAGGGCATATTAGTTTTGAACAGTAATGCACCTTTTCACATTTTGTCTCTTCAGTGTCAGAATTACATTTTTGGACTAATTTTTTAGACTTAAGACTGAAGGGAGTATCTTACGTTGTCTTCTCCTCCATACTTTGAAGCCAAATGCATTTCTTTTACAGCTTCAATCTCAGGGGCTTCTGAGAGATGTCACACTTGAACCTTTTCTTACCATTCCTACAGCAGGCTTCAGTGAATATGAATCTCTTCTGTTTGCTAGCAGGACATTTGGTAACTTTGCTCCAGCATAAGTTTTTGTTTTCTCTGTTTTCTAATTTTAAGCAACTCCAAAGGCTTCTGATTCTCTTCTGTCTCAGTCTTTTTATGTCCTTAAAGGAGGCCTTCTGTATGCCTTCTGTTTACTGTGTCTTATTCCACTGAGATCAGTTGCTGATTGATAGGTATCAGTTAGCAGTTCTCAGGCATTCTACAGAATGTACTTCACCCTTATCACTGCCTGCTTTGTTTTGTCATTTAGAAAGCAGATTGCTGTCTATTTCTTTGTTCAGACTAGCACTTGTCTCTCTTTGGCATAGTTCCTCACCATAGACATCAGTCATGACTGTTGCTGCCTCCTATTTTTCTGCTTTTTTCAGTGTTGGTCATTTACTGTGAGTGCGCTTTTACAAGGCAGTGCTTTATTCAGTGGCAGGATATTGCAAGAATCTTCTGAACTTCCTCACATGCCTTTTGCTTTAACTCCTACTATTTCTAGCTGTCATGCCTCCTGTGCTTTCACCATTTTCTCCTAAATTGTTCTTTCTTTTTCTGAGGGATTTCTGGTAGGCCCTTTCTTTGTCTTCTTCACTGGAATCCCAGGCACAGCTACAGGTTGGGCAGAGAAGAGATTCAGAGCAGCCCTGCAGAGAAGGACTTGGGGGTGGTGGT
>JBCJKH010081659.1:39945-54680 GCA_039877255.1 Loriculus beryllinus
CCATGACTGGGAGTGCCAGGGCCTCCAGAGTCCCAACCTCCCCACAAGGCTGTGGGGATATGATGAGCCCCTGTACTCTCCTTCTCCTCTCCCTTCCCTGGTGTGTACTCCTCTGCACAGTGACAGACCTTGCTTTTGAGTCAGAGGAAGGTTAATATTTTCAGACAATTAGCAGATCACTACTCATGTAGATATAAAATGAAACAAAAGAGTAGTTTTTCTTCTGATACTGCACAGTGCTGTGGTGACTACATTTTTCCCACACAAGGAACACAAGGTGTGGATCCAACCTAAACAGTCAAGATTTTTGGCTACTGTTATATGTGTCTGCAGGCATTATAGATGTAGCAGGTAGCAGAGAAAAACAAGCAATACAGCTCATGGACCAAAGACTACGTGTGGTTTTACTGTATGGGTGAACCCCTCAGTCATCCAATTCAGTGAATAGTTTATAGTTTAAAGTGTTCCTATGTAGTTCAGCAAGCACACGATGATGCTGAATTTTGTGATAAATAGACTGTATTTAATGAAGAGTGACTTCAGTCATTTTCCTTTAACATTTGACACATCAACTGAAATGCTTACCATTCTCTTGGTAAATGTTGGCCTTCATTTTTGGCATGTCCCAGGCTCCCCATGCTTAGAATCAGCATTAAATATGGTTTTAAATTGCATCCAGAAAAGGGTAATTTTAAAGTTTTAAAGATCAAGTTTACAAACAAAAAAAAAACCACAATAAATTGCACATCCACCTAATCAATAAGAACTCTTTTCTTTATTAACCAGGCTTCAGGATACAGTTTCTCAGCTGCTGGCCCAGGGAAGTCGTTTACTGCACAGAATAGCGTAATGCCAATGATAGGTGGTGGCAAAATTAAAATGTCAATGCAGTAAATTGAAATGACTGGCAAGTAAACATCTCCATTCTAGGCAGTGCTGTTTATAGTATCTGTTGGTCTTTTTAAGTAGATGAATGCAAGGAGAGACTTACTAACCTTCAGTTAGTGATGAGATGTAATACCTTAGTATTTTCTAAGGAATTCTGCAATCTTAGCTCCTAGAGCCAGAGTGAGATTAGAAATTGATTCACTACTAATCTTTTTAAAAATAAATACAAGACCACAGAAAAATAATCAGAAGCATTTATTCTGAGAAAAAAAAAATAGTATTTCTGCTCCTTAAGTTAGTACCCCCTGGTAAGAAGGCAAGACCAGGTTATTTATTATTTAATTTTCTTTTTCATTTCAATTTATTTCCATTTTTGACTTCTTTTTTTGTTTGTGCAGCTCAGTTATTTTTCCCTCTTCTCTGGTCCTTTTGTTTTCTGATTTTCCATCATCCCTTCATGTGGGCAGTGAAGGTTCAAAGAAGCAACAGGCAACTTACCTGGGATTCGTGTGCCAGCAGCCACAGCAGCCTCCTCACCTACCACCATTATAACACCTACCACCCTGACAGTTGCAGGATGCCAGCCTTGAAATTCCAGAAAACGTCTCCTCAAAAAAGCCTTCGTAATGTTCCACACTTTTTCCTGCTGACATATTCTCTCCTTCTCTTCTTCTTCCTCTTCCTCCCTTCTTTCACTCATAATTTTCCCATTTCAGGCACTAAAACCTTTTCAGTTTCATGGATGCTACACTTTTTCATAGCCATGCCAAGGTTATTTCTGACATTTTATGCCTTTTCTTTCTGTAACAAGGCAACCTTTGTAGACAGAAAAAGGCTTGAAAATTCTGAATGAATCAGCTCTTGCTATATGAGTAGACCATTAGATTTGAGTAGTGCAAATAAAGCACGATTTCTGCATGTGAAGCATTGCTTACAAATACTTTGTCAGAAATCACCTTCTACAAAAAGGCATTTCTGAAATCAGTGTATCTAGGCATTGATCTGCATTGGTTCATGGATATGTGTTGAAAAATATAGTTTAACATTCTTTGCCTAAAATAAGTTGTATCCTATGAATGTACTTTTGGTATCTACATAATCTTTGTTAGCTTCCAGCAGGTATTTTCATGAAATGCTGGCTATACTGTTACCTAGGGTCACCTCTGTGGTTTATGTCTTTGTTATTTGAAATGCACAAACCATTCCTGTGCATCATACACGTTGTTTGATTCATTGATGAGTTACGGGCATGTGCCGCACTCTTCCATGAACAATGAGTGCTGTGTGCCAAGTGTCTGATTTCTTACAGCAGCTTTGGTGTCTTCGTCCTTCTCTCCTACCTCCATGAGTGCATACAGCCTGAGTTCCCTGAACATGGGGACCTTACCTCGCAGCCTCTACTCCACCAGCCCGCGTGGGACAATGATGAGGCGGAGGATGAAAAAGAAGGACTTCAAAAGCTCCTGTAGGTGGTAACAGCATTTGCTCCAAATGTGCAGTGAATGGGTGGAGGAGGGGGAAGATACAGGAAAAAGGTACAAAGTACCTTAATTAATACATGTCTACTAGGCAGAAGAGAGAATAATTGGAGTGTCTGTTAGATATAGGGAAACATCAGCATACAAATATTTGTCCAAAGCTAAAATGAGATGAGTAGAGGCCATGCAGCTTCACTGTCTCATCTGAAACATATGAAGCAGTGTTTTCTTCAGACAGTTGTGGAAGAGTTTATTATACCATTACTGGAGTTATTTTTAAATACCTTTTTCAACTCTTCCTGTTTCCACCAGAGATTAGAATTCATAGCTGAATAGTTCAAAACAGGTTGCTGGTAAGCTCAACCAGCTATCATAACAGAAGGAGAAGAGCTTGCCACAGTGCCTCCTAAGTAGTTTTAATGTTTATATCTACGTCGTAACCTGTATGGTCAATTTTGTGAAGAAGAGAGCAACAAATAACAGTGAAGACTAAATAGCCTTGTTTCTAACCACTCTCTGGGATTCAAAGCATGGATTTTCCAAGAGTCAGTAATTTCCCAAGTCAGCGTTGGATGTATTTCAGGCTGTTCCACTTTGCATATTGCCAAGTATCCACTGAGCCAGAGGAATATGGCTGTATGAGCACACTGTTTCCCAGACTCCATGTAAGTGCTGCCTCTCCTTTTGGCTTGCACATCTTTGTGTGATCCTCAGCAGCTCAGTTCCTCCAGAGCAGGGAGCTGAGAACTACTTTCTAAATGATCTGTTCCAGCTAATAATGCTTAGAGATCCACTCTGGAAAAACTGAGCTGCTGTGCTTTACAGCATTACAGATTTCCCGTGGTGACAGCAAAACCAGAGCAAACCAGTAACCTCCATCTAAGGCCAGTCACTGTAGAATTGTGAGGAAACATTTGAGAGAGAAACTGAGGTTTTGCTTTCTTGCAATTTTTTGTTGCTTGCTTGTTCTTATTTCATTTGTAAAGCAAATATTTTTACATAATGTTTGCCTGTAAGTGCATTTTTGATTTTCATTCTGATCAGCCATTTTTCACAACTCATTTATTGACATATTGGCTTCCAATACATTGTTTTGACTCACGGGGAGATAGCATGTCCATCCATGCTGTGGTATCAGTAGGGGTCCAGCTCTTACATGTCCTCAAGTGCACATGAGAAACAGTAGTAATGTTACTCTAATAGTAATTTATTTGAATAGTAAAATGATGCTGGATGCAAAAAAATAGCTCTTCGATTGTGTTATACTGTAGCTGTTCAATCCAACAGAAGACTGTTAATCCTGAAAGCTAATCCTATTATGGATCTTGGAGACAGACTTTACTTGTGGTGGTGTATTTTTAAGACATTTTTCCTTCAAGGGAGCCATGCCCTGCAGTTTGGTATCCTGCAAAGAAAGGCTCAAAACAAGGCCAGTGACATTAGATTTAAGTGGAACAGTCACGCAAGCACTGAAGCCCACCTGAAAGAGTCCTCAAGTCAGAAGGCCCTGAGGATGACAGGCTGCTATGATTAAAAGAATCTCTAGCTAGGAAGAATTAGGATGAGGCTTTGTTATGGGGTAGTATATTATGTATTTACGTTGTGAAGTCTGGATATAGAGCATTAGAAAATATGTGGGACTGGCCCTATCACTGAGTGAGTCTGTGTCTCACCTCAAGCAGTGACTACATCATCATCATCTCTGAATCAGAGCTGGCTTTAGAGGCACTGACTGGCCAGCCAGGCTTGTTCACCATTTCCGTGAGCTTGATTTTTAGCCCATACAGAGTTCCTTACTCCAATTTCCAGACTTCTATCCATACTTGTAACTGCAGTAATAGCCAACTTAAGAGACACACACTGCACTGAATGTGCTAGAAGTGACTGTAATAGAGAATAGTTGGTCCTAAACTCTACCCTTCCACCAGCCATCAACACAATTTGGAAAACCTTGCCTCTCTCCCTTTGTGTTAGCATTGACTGCTGTCCTTTTCCTAGAAGAGGAAGAGCACACTCAGTTTTAGTGGGACTTTTTATTATTTAATCCTCTTGGATAACTTGAGGGTTTTATTAATGTAACTTCTAATAAATCTTTTAAGATGTCATTTGGGAAGAAAAGGATGTATTGGTAAAGGGTGCTGTAAAGTTTATGTTTCAAACTATTTAGGCAAACCTGCATAACTTCCTGTGATCATGCTAAAATTCATGATAATGAAGTGTGATGGTACAGCAGGGTCCAAGAGTTTTATAGCCATGATTTTACAATCATCGCATTAATTACACAGATCTTTCCCAACATGTGGCTGTAAAAATTGAAGGCTTGCCCTGCTCTCACGTGCTTTGTTTATGCCACTTGTTTTCCTCAGCCTTCTTGTTTTTATTTTGTTTTCCTTTGTTTTAAAGTATGGTATTCATTGGGGAAACTTATTTAAATCCTGAAGTTCATTGTTATAGACCCATGTTAGTACTTGAAAGTGAGACACAATTTTATGCCAACTTACATGATGCTTACTAGATACTACCGTATCTGGTAGAAATTAGAGAGGGTCTTAGATGTGCATGGATGCTGTTTTCTCAGTACATCCAAATTAGCCACTGCCAGGAGGAACAGTGAGCATTTTGCAATTTCTTGAGGGTCAGAGTGAGAGACTGCAGGCATAATAATCTACATAAGGCATAATAATCTACATAAAGCATAATAATCTACATAAGGTACCTTTAAATACGCCCTGCTCTGTTTGTTGTATGGATGCAGGAATAAAAGTAACAAGTACATAATCTTCACATTCAAGATTATTATTTATGTAACTGCATTGAGTAAACCAGACCCCAGGAGTGTTCCTAAGAGTTGGATGAAAACTATAGAAATATGCTGAAACACACCTCTAGTAGTAGCAAGCCGGGTTCACTAGAGCTACATGTGCATTCATGCCCCTTTTTAAACCATTAAGGCTACTTCTTGGCCTGTAAAACTTCGAATCCATCAAACAGCAAAAAGAAACGGCAGTGTTTCTTGCTGCAGTTATTGTTGCTGCAAATCCCAGCGTGCTCTTAAATCATGGGTTTGGGCACTTGTGTCATTTTATAGAGGCTTAGCAGATAGCTGTTGTTACATGACTTGAAAACATAATTCCATCTCTGCTCTTTTTTGTTTCATTTTCATTTTCTTTGGGAGTGGGAGGAGTTCTTAATTGTCACTTTCAAGTGTCCACATCACCAAAATGCTTAGCGGGGTGAGTTTTGAATCCCACAAATATTAGCTTAATTTCCCAATGTGAATGAAAACCTCAGCTGTGCTGAAAGCTGAAATAAATGTTTTGAGACGTTTAGGCTCCCTAGTAGGGCATTAGAAAAAGAGTGAGAAAGTTACAGAGCCTGCTGCACAGGGGGAATGGAAATACATGTGATGGGAAACAAAGACATAGCTAAGTAGTAAGTAGTAGTTCTTGCATGACCTTAAAGGGAAAATTGAACTTTTTGGGGCTTGGATGCCGTGAATTTAGACCTTTCTAGAAGGTGCTTTAGGGGCTCTGGTATTATATAAACTCTGAATTTATCTGGTTGAGGCATATTTTAACCTTTGCAGCAGTGAGGGCTGGAGAAGCTCATTTCTTCAATGCAGTGAATGCAAAAGCTGGTGGCCATTTCTAAAAACAAATTAATATTTGCATTTGGATGTGACCATGTCTAACTGAGTGCAGGTAAAAGAAACAGTAAGAAAGAAGCTGTTGAGTAACTAAAATAATACACAATCCTCAGGAAAATTAAAATAAGAAGTGAGAATTCACAGTAATTTAGAAAAGATAATTTCAGAATTGAAAGGAGCTTTGCTGAGAGAAAAATTAATGAGTTTGACAAATGAAACTCTTGGAGCAGAACTGTCATTGCCAACTGTGCCACATAAATCAGGTTTTATTACAGAGCAAAAGGCTAATATGTGTAGCCCCGGAGTGGGGAAAATACTCACACAAGTTCCAGCATCTTTGTACAGTTGTGCTGGTATTATCTGTAGTATGGAAACAACTAATTTTTTCCCACATCCAAGAAAAAAAATCCACAGTTAAACAATCTCTCAGATGAACCTTGAACTTTTATTTAATTCTTAGTAGCTACTGCAGGCAGAAATAGATCTTGAAGGAAGTTAGAGATGGAGAGGCAATTGTGTAGATCTGTAACACAAAAGCATTCAGATTCCTCAGCACTGGAGGATTGACATTGCTGGTCTGAATAGGAACTGAAAAAACCTAGCTTTCTGTGTATGACATAATGGAAGGCAGTAGTTTGTCACTGAGAGATTTCAAACAATGATGCAATAGACATTTAGGCAGAGATCAAAGAACTGAAGGTGCAGTCTCCTTGTTTCATAGGTAATTGCATTGAACCTCAATGTTGGTTTTGTCTTGATTTGTTCTCTAAGGCAGCCCATTCAGAACACTAGAAGGAGTGAATCAGGAGTACAGAAGTAGCTGCCTATGTTTCTTACGGAAGTGTCCCCCAGTTCCTTTGAGAGAACCCAAAGAAGCGTTTCTTCTCCCACTCTCTTGAGATAGACCAGTTGCTAAAACAGAGGGGTTTGTTAAACTTACACTACCCAATTACCCTGCCAAATTGCTGACACGTAGCAGACATACAGAGTGTGGCAGGAGGGCATCCTTATTTGTTGCAAGCAAGCCTGGGCCATGTGCTTTGCTGCTAACAACAGCGCATTGCTGTGCAATGTTCAAAAGAGCTCGTGCGAATCAGCCTGAATAACAGCTGTGCTTGCGCTTCCAATTCCCTTAGCTCCTATGAAAATTCTGCTTATCCACGCCTCAAACCTAATGCAAAGAGAATTCAGGGATGTTCTGAGATTTTGGGGGTGGGAATGTCAAACGTGTTTATTTTACTCAGTACAGAACTATATTTTTGCATTCTAACATACCACCAGATGTTTTCTGTTCTCTTCTGTGTCATAACCGTTGATACATTATTTATGAACTTTAGCCTAAGTTGACTTTAAAAGAGATGTTTTGTTGGCTAGGTTTGTTGTAGAGATCAATTTGCTCAAAGAGCAATGAAATTTCTGCTGTGTATGAATGTCTCTCCTCCTGGTCTGCTCTGTTTTCTAGTGTCTTTAGCCTCTAGCACTGTTGGTTTGGCTGGACAGGTCGTCCACACAGAAACCACTGAAGTAGTGCTGACAGCTGACCCCATGGTGGGGTTTGGGATACAGCTTCAGGGTAGCGTGTTTGCTACCGAGACCTTGTCCTCTCCACCTCTCATTTCCTATATTGAGTCTGACAGTCCGGCGGAAAGGTGAGGTTCTTTCAGTTGACTGCTAAGTATGTTTTTGGTGAGCATTCCTTGGGGTGCTTTGGGCTTGTTGCTTTTGATTCGTGACAGATCACGGGGCCTTGCTCAATGCAAGTGTGGCAAATAATAAGCTGTCTGTTCTGACAAGGGTATTTCATATGCTTGATCAGCTGTAAGAAGAGTGCCAGGCACCAGTGGTTTTGTCATCCAGAGTCCTCTGGCAGGAGACTGGAAGCTGTGTTCATGCGGAAGGGAAGGGGGAAATTGGAAACACTGAAATCAAAATAGTGGTAATTTATTGTGCCATGGGGTAGAGTAAATCCAGCTCTATTCAGTTCGGGTAGAAAAACAAATCTTAAGGAATACGAGAGTTTTGACTTACTAAGATTTCATTGCAGCCTATATATGCCTTCAATCATGGCATGAGAACAATAGTAGCTGCACAGGCAAGTACTAGCCACTATTACAGAGTTACACCACCTGTAGCCCAGTGTCAGATGCAGAGGTGATGTCCACGGGTGGGATGGAGGCCAGAAGGCCATGCCTTTCTTCCTGTGCCCCAGCACCTAATGAGCACAACCCATGCTGGAAGTGCTTGATGGTGTCTTGGTGCAAAGGAGCAGCAGCAGCTTCTGTCCCGCTTTGTGCCCGGATAGACTGTTGAGCTGCTCTGCCACACTTACCCTTCAGAGTTAGGTTGGATATGTTTGATCAGATGGTTTGTATCAGAAATAGTTCTGCCAGCAAGACTGGGAAAGTGATTTTCCCCCTCTACTCAGCACTGATGAGGTCACAGCTCAAAAACTGTGTTCAGTTTTGGGCTGCTTACTGCAAGAGACATTGAGGTGCTGGAGTGTGTCCAGAGAAGGACAATGAAGCTGGTGCAGGGTCTAGAGAACAAGTCTGATGAGGAGCAGCTCAGGGAACTGGGGTTGTGTAGCCTTCAGTGTTCATTCACCAAACCAGTTGTCAAGCACGGGGACATGCTGCCGAGGGAACTGGCTGAGCCACTGTCCCTGCCGGTATTTAAAAGACATGTAGATGTGGGACTAAGGGACATAGTTTGGTGGTGGACTTGGCAGCAGCAGGTTAATGGTTGGACTTGATGATCTCAGAGGTCTTTACAACCTAAACAATTCTATGATTCGATGATAATGCTGGTTCTGGTAACATGCACATCTGATTGTTTTGTATCAAGGTGTGGGGTGCTGCAAATAGGAGACAGAATAGTGGCAATAAACGGTGTCCCAACAGAAGACAGCACATTTGATGAGGCCAATCAACTGCTCAGAGACTCCTCTATTACCAACAAGGTCACTTTGGAAGTAGAATTTGATGTTGCAGGTATGAATGTACTGTTATTCTGTCTTGCAAGAAAAGTGAAGGAATAAATCCCAAGCACATTGAGAGTGTTTGGCATCCAAGGTGGGGACTTTCTTCTCACATATACAGCATTCCATTTCAACTGACCTATTTGAAACATGTATCTTTTTGTACGGCTTTCTCATTTCACATAGAGAAAGCCCTGCAGCGTGCTTCAGAACACAAACAGAACTGACAAGACCTATAGTAAGATCTGGTGACAATCCCTCCTCTGAGTTATTTCCAGACATTTTTCTGCCCTGATATAGCAATATTCTGCTGAGCAGAGACAAATCCTCTGCAGGGCAGCTAATGAAATGTTTTACTAGACAGAAAAGTATTATGAAAGAGTGGATAAGCAGAAAACTGAACAATTTCACTTACAGTATCTCACACCAACAATATAAATAAAATAATAGACACTGAATTAGTAAAAGCCACAAAAATCATTGTTTATGTTGCTGGTAAGTCTTTATTATTACCAGCGTCTTTTCTTTGTCCTGTAATGTGTTTAAGCATACAGAATACACCTATAAATTCACAGATTGTGCAAATCAAACGAGTACGCATTATGTATGCGCACTATTCCACTATGTAAATAGTAAAAACTTCTACGACTCCTGTGCTCACCTGGCAGTAGCTCCTTTGAAGTCATGACATTGGATGTGCTGTATTTTGCATAGTGTGATTATTGTTAATGCTGTTACACATCATGATGTCAAAATCAGGCTAAAGGTTCCTAGAGTAATTCTGTATAATCTTTTAGCATGCACACATCTAATATAATGTTAAAAACCCAACAAATACAATATGTACATTCATATACATGGGGAATTAAATATTAAAAAGTAAGAGAATCAAATCATTAAAGTCATTTAAATACACCTGACATCCCGTGTGTATTTCAGTCCCTGGACTTGTTTGTGCTGCTCCCATTTGATCCATGACAGCACACTCATACTCATGGTTAAACTCCTCTACCACATGTATGTTTATATGCTTCCATGGCTGTAATTTCATTTGCTCCTTTTCAGGTAAAGGCTCAAACTTTTGCAGGCAGTGATGCCAAAAGTCAGGATTCAGGTACAGTGCTGCAGATCTTCAAGGGGTTTTTGCCTCAGTTAGCTCCAACTGCTTCTCCATTAGTGATGTTTTGAGTACTTTTCTTGCAAGTAAATGTAAAATCCATGCAGTTACCTTAGCAGGCAGTTAAAAATATGTTACACCTGCAGCCACAAAGACCTGAAACTCTTTAAGATTTGATCTCCTGTCCTTTCAATTGAAAGTTATCTGCCAGCACTAAAATTTCCACATAATGCTCACAGAACTTGTATACGAGCTAAAAACCTGCAGTCTCAGCGAGCTGCTGGCCCGTGCAATCTCCATAAATTGACTTAAACCTCAAAAAAAAGGAGCTACTATGAAATTCCTAATAGTGGTATAAATCACACTTTGTATGTCCTCCTTCCTTCACTTCAGCACCCATGTTTCACCTGTGGCTTGTGATGCTGATGTGATTCATCGATTTACATGTGTAGTTCCAAACACTTGGAATAGCTGTGCATTATGAAATTATCTAATACTTTAACTATTTCTTTATAGAATCAGTTATACCAAGCAGTGGAACATTTCACGTGAAACTACCAAAGAAGCATAATGTGGAACTTGGCATCACCATAAGTTGTAAGTGAAAGTGCTTATTTTTAATACCACGTTCATGGGACAATCTGCAGATAGTGGGTCCTATACCTATGGAGTCATGTTTGTTTCGGTATAAATTTCTTCATTTTTCTAGCAAAAGGGATGATAAGCAGTGCTCTGTCTCTGGTGAAATACCATTCTCTAACAGATTTACGCTCCACTTCTAGTAGTTAAAGAAGCCAGAAGTTTGACAGGCCTAAAGCTTGACCTATTCTTCGTGCATAGTACATGTTTAACTCCCATTAAAATTATTTATATTAAAAAAGAAAAAAACAAAAAAACTTAAAATAAGTCAGTAGAATTAAGCCCATACAAAAGTATTTCCACAGTTGCGAAGTTTCAAGCAAAGTCTGTAATGGTCTTTCACAGGCTCTTGAACAGAACCCCACTGAACTCAAGGGTTCTCACACACATGAGTGTCCACATATGGTTATTTTCTGCTTCAGAACCCAGAGTCTGACGATACATCCTAGTGGGCAGTCCTAAATGTGCAGGTCACTTAGCAAAATCCCCCTTTCACTAGGGTTTTCAGAGACTGCTAAAGAAGATAACAAGGGTCTGCATTAGTCTGTTTCTCAAAAAGTGTTTGTTGTTTGAAATAAAAGTATTTTTATACTTACTTATTTTGGGAGCAGACAGTAAATTCTGTGTTAGGACCAGATTTTGACCAGGTAAACCAGCGTACTGAATTCAGCCTTTGATGGAAGAAATAACAACCCATATCAAAGCTAATGGCCTTGTGTTTACTTTACTTAGTGGCAGTGCAGAATCTGGTCTCATCAGAATTAATATTCCTTTATGGTTGTTGCCTTTTTTCAGACTATTAGTCTTTCTTTGGCATTATTCATGTGTCTTGGGAGAAGACTGCGCTTTGACTTACATTCTCAAAGCTTTTACCAGCACAATGGAGTAAGGTTAATCAAAAGTACAGCAGGGAGCTCAGTGCTAAGAATTACATCTGAGGAACAAATGAGAGACACTGCAGGGCTGTTTGCTTACATTGCACACTTGAATGAGTAATTGTTAGACTCTGGTATGATGCTTGAAGCAAAATCATAGGTCTACATGTATTTGTGCAAATGAAAATATTGAGAAATGAGAAAACCTGGAGGGAGGTTGTTTTATTTAAATGTTAGTATAGTTTTGTAGGATTATTGTAAAAATATGGTCTTCCTAGTTATTTGATTTGTGCTGCTTTTTGGGGTTTGGATATCTTGTTCTTTTTTTCTGACTGTAGGAGTAAATTTTGAATAGAAATCTAGTGTTCTTGGGATATAGTATTTAGCACTCCTCTTCCAAACTTTGCATACCTTCCTGCCTTGGACGTTGAGTCCAAAGTTAGTGCTCTATAAAATCAGTACTCTGTATAATTAGGATGACACCTGGTTGGTCTTAGCTTTGCTCTTTGAGTGTGCTGCAGTAGCTTTAGTATTTAAATTAAATGATCTGTTGCATACAATAATCCCACTTATTTATCGTATGTAATGCATATGAAGTGTGTCCAGGATTAATTATTTGTTAGATTTTAAAAGATTTATACTAACAACTGTAAATTTGCTTGGTAGAAGTCTTGAGTTGCTGCAACTCATGCTTGCTTTTCAGTGCTTTGCTCTGTTCCACCTGATTAACTCCCAAATGAGACAGTGTGATTTGAAGAGTAGAAGCAGTTTATATTCATTTTGTCAAATTTTTGTCAGGGCACTTTAGCGCATTAGCATGCCGTTTGCTACTGATATTATTAGAAAGCTGTATGATTTTCTTTTAAAACACAAATACCAAGGAAAGCTTGGCAAGGTTGGTATAACCAGTTAAACAGGGATGATAGAGGAGGTCAAGTTTGGGGCTTGATCTGTTTAAGAGTAACCTGTTTAAGAGTAACCTGTTAATGGTGATAAAGTGCCATCTCTATAAAAACATTACAGAAAAACTCCTGTCCTGGTTTCCATATCCCCAGCTTAGTTTGGGATTTGGATGAGGAAGTGAGGAAATGACCTGACCTGGCAGACGAAACAGGCATTTTTTGTCAGAAGGGAAATGTAAGCTTCACCTGGGGTTGGCACCTGGGCACATAAACCTATTTTTAAGTCCAAGTGTTCTTCCAAGTCAACTGTTAGGAGGCAAACACCCTGGAAGAGGAATTTATACCATTTTCTTTGTGTTGTTTCCCTTGGTAATAAAGACCAAGTGTGCCTGCATGGAGTTATAGCCAAGTACTTGAAGGCATATCTGAGGTGACAAACAACACTAAGACAGTTAAGCTAATTCATGATCTTTGAAAAGCATGACATGTAATAGGGAAAGAGACAAAGCTTCCCTTGATTTCAGATTTATTAATGCAAGAAAAAGCAAAACAAAATTAAAATCCCCTTAGATAACAGAAACCTCTAGAAAGTAAGGCAGAAGAAAGTTTCATGAGCATCACATTTAGTTAATCCAGGGCATGAGTGTTGGATAGTGCGTGTCAGTTACCTCAGAGTGTACTGGCCTTACCCATGGCTGCCTTCACACACATACTGGACTTCTGTCATCCTTCCCTTATCTCTGCAATATGTGTCTAATCTTCCCATTAATAGCTCCTTACATTCAATAAAACCCTACTTCATAGTTCGCAAATTTAAGTGGCTGTATATTTAATGCCTCAGATACCATCATTGTCACACTCAGTTACATGGTTGGAGCAATTAGAATGTTTCAGTTCTTAAAATTACATCATCCAAATAAAGCATGACACAGCAGTGTCCATGTGTGTGTGATTATGCTTTCATAACAGAGCCATTCCCCAGAAGGAGGATGGCTTTCAAGTAGATCTAATAGTGTTCAAATCTGTTTCAGTTTCTTTGCCAGTGACATTGATTCTTAGACCGTGTAATGGAATATAGATTTTTACCTTTTTTTTTAAGTTAAATTTTTATGCCACTGGCTACTTTATCCTAGACTTTTTTAAATACCTTGAATGATGTCCAAGAAAATTACTTACTAGTACAGACTGGTAATTTTAGTTAACATCTCCTTTCCCCCTCCGCCTTTTCTTTCTACGTAAGATTCTGATATCCTTACTGATAATGAACTGCAGCAGCTTGCTTCATTAATAATCGCTCTGAAGCTAATAGGACTGCTCAGGGAATAAGAATCTGCAAAGCTGGTAAGAATATCAGAATCTCACCCAGATTATCATCAGTTTTTCTAAGCTGTTTTGACTAGCAGCTATCATATAGTCTGCTTTATTGCTTTCATACTTAATCAGAAACAAGCCTTGTAAATATCTACAGATATTTAGTACTGACTATGAGAATTTACTCTCTAAAGCATGTTTCTGTATATTATGGGATTTCACCTAGCAAATTCAACTTCATTTTGCAATGCTAGAAGGAATTCTTTTCAAGATAGGGCCTGAAGAATCAGCAGCTTTCTCAGCTGCTCCATGTGAACTGGTACTTAAGGAAGAAAAAGAGCTGCATCGGCCTAATTTTGAAAAGCTCTTTCATCTATTTAATAATGAAACTGGTTTTTAAAAAGCCTGGTAGCTGTTAACCAGTACTGTGGGTAAGTGACTTTGTATAAGAAATATTTTTCCATCCCATGAGCATTTTCCTCTGCTTCTTCAGTCTGTTTAGAGCTTTATCAAACTCCAGAACTTGAAGCCAAGCTGAGACTAGTCAGTGAGTTTTGGCTGCATGGTAGGTGTGATGTTCCACCCTGTAATCTGTCTACGTCACATTTGGGGGCTTTAGTTTGGATTACCAGTGGAATAAGAAAAGGGAATTGTTTGAGGGGTTTTTAACCTAATGGAACAGCTGATGCGCAAAACTGACCACTGAACTTGGCTTCGGGTGGCAGGGGAAGTGTGTCTTTACTAGTACAAGAGTGCTAGAGTAGAGATCTGGAACGAGACCTAGGATCACGGGGTAATTTAAAGAGAAAGAACAAACAGCTTGCTAAAGATCAGCCTTTGGGCTGCAATACTAAACATAGTGTCTGTACAACTCTATGCACTCTTCAGTTCACTTGTAGTTC
>JBCJKH010081662.1:0-13378 GCA_039877255.1 Loriculus beryllinus
TGAAGAGCAATTTAATTTGCAAAAGACGTGTTTTCACACTTGTTTCAAAGTAGTTTCATCACTGAGTCCTATATAAACACATGGGAACAGTGATTGACAGAAGAAGGTTACCAACGACAATCTCTTTGAGTCAATTAATTGGCAAGTGCTATTGATAGCAATGACACACATGCCAATAATTCCTTAGCAGCTATTTTCCCTGCAATTATTCCCAGGATTCTTTACAGATGCACTTTCCCCATGAGACCACTGGACTTGGCAGTCCCCAAGAGACAGCTACCATGAGGGCAAAATTAAAGCATGTGAAGCTGCATGAAATCAGGCTCTCGTGTATGAACTCAGTGCAAACCCCATATTGCACATGCTGCAAGTGGCCCTGTTTGCTCTTAGGCTCTCTCAGGGGATCAGAAAGGAAACCACAGCTTTGTTCTAGGAAAGGCATAAAGGATTTCAGAAGTCACATAACCAAAGAGCTCCACAGGCACAAGCCAGAGTGCAGCATTTTGTTATGTAGTCTCACCTTGATGGAATTATGCTGTTGGCTTCTAAGGAAAAAGAATAAGGATTGGGTTTAGTCCCATAAACTCAATTCTTTCTTTACTTTCTGGCCAGCTGCTGAGGCTCATGCTTCTATATATTGCCACTTGGAAAATCTTAATCTAAAATAATATGAACACAAAAACTATCACTGGTTTCTCCTGCAGTCTCAGAGGAGCACAACGTGGGAAAATAATTCTGGACAATTTCTGCTTTTCTTGTAGTGAAAAAAGTAAATGTAAGTATCAAAGCGCCACCTCCATCAATTAGAATTAAGGAATCGACTTTTCCTATCTTGAGTCTGAACACTGCAAAAAAATTCTGACAATCCCAGTTTAGAAAGCTGCCATAGGAAAAGCAGCTAATTCACTCCTGAAGGGAGCCTCTTAAGGTATAAGAAACAGCATATTATACACCCTAATATGCCTACTGAATTCTACTCAACATGATTCTTGTCTCACTTCTTACTTTTATGCTTTCACTCATTGAGCTTCTGACCTTTCTTATTTGTACAACAGTGTCTCAGGGGATCCTCTTGTTCTCTTTATAAAAATGTAACTGAAGTGCTTCCATTAAATAACCATGTCTTTGTATTAACTTGTATTAATGGGCGTGCTTTAACTGCAGAGCTGGATCACTTAAATATGTTGGAGAGGACACACAGAGTATATAGAAATCTTGCAAAGTATTTACATGGTCTGCCCTCACATTTTGCCAGAACTATATTGTTCCAGGTCTTGTGACATGCTAAACAAAAACAAATTTGAGCACCAACAAGGGCAAGCCTCTAGAACAGGAACATATAATATGGAAATACAAGTGTTATTTATCATAAATCATATGGTTGAGATCTTTGAAAGGAACTCCTTTCCTAGAGGATCTTGATGTTACTGAAAGGAGTTACCCACAGAAGAATGTTAATACTCCACAGTTACGGTTCATAAGCCCTCAGTATATGTCATATGCATGACACATGTAGATTAGAAATCAAGTTTCTATCCTGCAAGCAGCTATGAAAAAGCTCAGACCTATCCATTCAAGTCCTGACAAGTAAAGGAAACTGTAAAATTAATTACATGAGCTGAAATCTATGGGCTCAGAAATTCATATGATGACTGCAATTAACAATGTACTTATCTCAATTTTTAGTCTTCATCTACATGCTTGACATTTATATCAGTCATCTATCTGCTTGACAACAGAGTATACACTTAAAAAGGAAAAGGTAACTCAGGTGAGACAGTAAAAGCTCTCTTTTCTCTTTGAGATCAAACTGGGACATGAGCTGCACAGAACGGAAACTGTGCTCCACATGCATCTGCCATAAACCACACTGATGCATTTAGGCTCCAGCCTAACTCAGAGGTCTAAGGTTTCCTAATGGGAAGCCTTAGACCTCTGAGGAGCCAAAGGTGTGACCCTCAACTCTTGCTCAGCCTGGCTGAAAATGCAAAGGTGGCAGCAGACTCATGTTCCCACCACATGAAGATGCTGTTATCAAGAGGCTCATGCTACATAAGCACTTATTCACTCAAAATGAAGCCTGCCACTTTCAGCGCAATACTTCTGGAGCAAGCCTCAGTGCTTCATGATGGGGACACCTCTTGGACATTTTGTGGGCAGAAATGACCTCCTGACCATGGAGAACATGGTGTTAAACAGCTATCCAGCTCCTCACCAGCTGACCGTAAAACCCTGCAGGAGTGGAACATAAAACCCTAAGAAGATGAAGTCTGAGGAACACAAGATCCTACAGAAAAACATCCATTTGCATAGACATCCTCAGAAGGCCACCCACTCCCAGGTGTCACCAGCAGCCACATGGCATGTGCCATCCTCATTCCAGTTCCCTCCTGCACATCCACCCTAATCTGATGCGCTATTTGCAAATGAAGGCAGAGATGCAATTGCAGTGACAGACTACAGGGTTCCACTGAGCAAAGTACACTCTGTTTACAGCTGTTACCACTAAATTTTAGATTAATAACCAGAGACACAGCCTTTTTTGAAGCAAATGGTAAGAAAATACATTTATGGTAACTTTCTGCCCCTCAGTGGCAAGAAATTTATCACAGTTAGGACTGCAGTGAGGGGGGTGTGCCAGTGCACATGGGTCACAGAAGTACTTTGTGCCATATCAGAGCTGGCCCTGGTGCTGGCATTCACAGCCCCATGTGTTCCACTTGAACACCTTTCTAGGACATTCCTTGGGCTGCACTTACCTTTACATTGCAAATAAGTGTTGTCTTTCAAAGATCAGTGCTTACACATTTTGGTACCTGACCTACATGAGGCATATTCAGTCAAACTGCATTATACACTACCTAAGCACTGTAAGGAAAGGTGCATATATATTATACGTATAAACATATATGCCCACTGCATTGCTTTTCCTGAAGTCTGTCATATCACTACATTAGAACAGAGATGCTATTACAGACAGGTTTAGTTAGCTGTGCATCATTTCACACCTTCATTACAATCTTCACTACAAAAATGGATTGCTTTTGAGCCTCCCTCCATTCTCATTAAAATTCCACTCTTGTGAGGTGTCAGGATTGTAAAATGCCTAATACAGCCAGTTAATTATAACACCACTCACTGCTTTAGCCTTTTCAATTACCCAGATTTTGACTGGCTGAAGCTGCCAAGCTCCCACCTAGGGTTAATCAGACCAAAACTAACAAGGGAAACCCAAGAAGCAGCCAGGAAACAGAGGGCAACATACTCCACTGGCCAATGCAGGACCTGGGAGACCATCAGGAAGCTTTTCACCAGCACAAGATGGCATTACTTAGGAGGTGGAATGGAAAGACTGTGCTCATGCAAGGATAAAAGACAGAGGTGCAGCGTGGTTTTCAACTTTTACTAAGATTGGTAGCTAAAAGTCCGAATGATAAATGTTATTGAGGAAGCTGTTCTTGGAGTTGCTCAGTGCAATAATGGTATTTGTCAGAACAAGAATTGGCAGAAATTAGCCTGAAATCACAAAATCAACTTTGATTTCTGCTTGAGAACACAAAATACTAGATAGCAGAAGTTACCTCTCTCCTTGTGCACTGTCACATTCTTGATGCATGATGAGATCTGCAAAACACCAGCTGATGGCAACTCCCAGAGAAGTCTCCTATTCCAGTGGGGCCACTTCCAGTCTCTTCTGTGTATGAGAAGAGTAAGGATTTAGACAGAGGATCTGACACTTATACAGAGCAAACTTCTCCCATGTCCCTTGAGTTTCTGGTGATAGTGTATTTTGGATGTGACATGAAGCTTCTTACCAATGCAGATGCTGCAGTGATCGGGAAGCCGGACATCTCTCCATGGATGGATGAAACACCTCTGACCACTCCATCTGACTCCCCTGACAGAGGCACGCCACCATCTCCTGCCTCAGCTGACACCAGCTAGCTCAAAGAAATCTTGATTTAAAGTTCCTCACAGCAGCAAACACACTACAGAACAGAAAGCAAGATTTTCTGAGGATAAATTCTTTTCCTACGTTGCAGGCATTGACATATACCCACACAAAGGACACTACTCTTTATAGCTCTTTTTCTCTTACTACACAACCAAAGCAACTAAGGATTGCCCAAGTCACACCTTGCTGTACAAATGAATATTTCACTTTTAAAAGGGAATAATTTTCAGTGAGTTTATGAAGAAAGCATCCTTGCTGCAAAGGAACACCATGTTCTGGCAGAGACATCCCAAACACAACTGAAAAAGCCACCTCTGCT
Source organism: Loriculus beryllinus (assembly GCA_039877255.1). Taxonomy (NCBI): domain Eukaryota; kingdom Metazoa; phylum Chordata; class Aves; order Psittaciformes; family Psittacidae; genus Loriculus; species Loriculus beryllinus. Next base: position 4,275 of record JBCJKH010081662.1, read on the forward strand.
CAGGGATCAGAACATCAAAGTTGTGTTTTATTAGTTGTATGAAAAGTATCTTTAGCTCTCAGTTGAAAGCAAAAATTTGCATTTAAATAGAAAGATTAATAACTGTAATACACAGAGCCCACACTGAATAATTTTTTGTAAAAGAAAATAATTCATATTGTTTTATATAAATTGTGAACCTTAAGTCAAGCTACAAAAAAATTATAATCATATTTTATGGAACAGTTTTAATATAATACAGCTTTGTTACATTATTATTCTCCATTGTAAATAATGCATGTCTGGAGCTTTAGGAAAGGCTGGATTTGAAATACTTATCTCTGGAAATTGTATGGGGTGTGCTTTTCAGTGTGTTTACACTATGCATAAGTTTCACTTATTAAAACCAAAAAGTATCTCACCAAAGAATAGGACCAAACCATCCCTCCTACTGCGAGGACAGACCAGGAGGTGATGCCTATGGAATTCATTTGGAAAGAAAACTTCTTCTCTAGAACACACAGATTTGGACTCACTCAAGTATTTTGAAGTTCTATTTAACCGTTGAGTTGTTTCAGTCAGGTTCAAAACCTGATCTTCAGACCTAAAAACTTCCATTTTGACATTCTCTGAGCATTGTTGGACAGCTTTTAATTTGATTTTGACATGATTTTTCACTTGCAACTGCATTTTTTTAAACACTGACTCCAGGCCACAAGAAAACAGCCTCCTTTTTCCATTCCATTTCATTATAAAAAAGCCTTTTAAAATATATACATAAAAATATTGATGTTTCAGAGAAAAATTCCAAAAAATCCCTTAGGATTAGCCTGAAGCATTTAATTTTCTGTGTGTATGAGATTTGTTTTATTGCGTTAGTTATTTGGCTAGCTCTAAGGAGGTCAGCTAGGAGCACTGGGTTGTATCTCTGTGTTATACCCCTGATGGTTTCCTTCAGCTCTCCCCATCCATCCTTCTGGGCTGCCAGCCTCATCCCTGCTACCTACCCCTCTTGTCTCCAGCACCATGAGAGATGCTCAGGCAATGTCAGGTGGAAACCTGAGCTGCTGCAGTTAGACAGAAAAGCTGCATTTTCCACTGGGAAAGAGGCCAGTGCAGCCCAAGGGCTGCAGCAACTGCTTCTAGCAGCTCTACTGTTGCTTTTTGACTGCTGGAAGAAGGCAATTCCTTTGCTTTCCTCTCTGGGACTGATGCCAGCAGAGCTCTACCACATTCAGAGTGTTTATTCTGCCTTTGCTCAAGGCTCCTATATCCCCTGGCCAGTTCACTAACACTAGGCACTGTCACTAGTGTCCAGGTATAGGGAACACACCAGTCTGCATCCTCACCTGCTGAAGGAAGCTGAGAGAACCACAAGCTCCTGTTTGCAATGGGAAAGGAACGAGATACACAATCTATTTTGTGCTGCAGCACAAGCACAGAGCAGTATACTCACAGCATTTAATTTATCACTTCTTCATATATTTGAGTCCTTATTCAGAAAAACCTTTGAATTAGAGAAGGATCAGGAAGGAGTTTCCCCATGTTTGCCCAGTGCCATGTGGATAATAGAAGAAAGCAAAACCCCTTACTCTGCTCAGAGCCACTGGCACCATTAATTATCCTCCCAGAATTCAGCTCAGGTTTCTCTTTGCTGCTCATTCAGTCTCCATCACTCTTGCTGCCTCCCATTTCACTGCACAAGCACTGAGCAATAGGCACAGACACAACTAAGGAAGGTTGTAAGAGCCATTTCTGGAATACAGCAGTGCTGCTTGAAACAAGGGATCAAGAAGAGACAAATCAGGAAAAGATGCTCAAAACCATTGCGTATTTTCATTAGGGGGCACGGTCCTCTCTTAAGGCTCTACTGCAGCTGGACTCCAGAGGCTGCAGGCTTTGCTGTGATATGTATTACTTGCCAGCAGCAATGCTGGGCTTTTAGGTTAGATGTTGGTGCAGGGATTGAGATGCCCAGTGTCAACTTCCTGCTATCACTCCCAGTACCACCATGTACCCGGAGCCTACAGCCTGGGTGCCAGCAACAGGGAGGGTAAAGACTGGCAAGGACTGGCAAGGCTGGCAGCTGCTAGAGACTCCCTCTTCATCACTATAATTACACAGCCAAAACAAACCAAAGATGTGCAGGGAACCATGTAACTTGTGAAATACTGTACAGAGACACAGGCATCAAAAAACAATTTAAAAAACAGTTTTACAGGTTTTTTAACAGTTAATGTGACAAGGCAAAGAAGGCAAAAGCACATGGCAGCTGATGAGGATAACCCACAACATCAGCAGCAGCTCACCTGGACAGAAGCTGAGATTTGGATGACCAAAAACCTGAGTTGCCAGTGCTGGCTGGGCTCCTCCTGGCCCATGTGCTCCCTTTGGTTTGGGAGCTCAGGGGCAGCCCTTACCCAGTGAGGAAGCTGGCTTCAAATCTGCTTCAGTGATTTGCCTCAGGATATTTGTACCAGGGTGATGAGACCTGGGCAATTTAAGTATAATAAACCACTGGACTGCTTTATCCTCATCTCTCTAATGGGGCTCAGAAAGTAAGTGATGAGATGTTGGATGTTATAACTTCCAAAAAATGGATCTGAATACTGGACTGTTCTGCCACCCATGGCCAGCTGATGCCTCTGCAAGTACAAAAGAGCATCCTTTCCTTCAGCAAGCATTGCACCTTCAGGCAGCTTTGCAAGAATTTGTGGTCTAGTCACTTTTCCCATATTGAGGGGGCAAAGAATGACCAAACCTTTTCTATTTAAAACAGCAATAAAGGCAAACTAGTATTCTTGTACATAATGTCAGTTAGCTTTACAATATTTTGTTGTATATTCCTTAGCTACTCAATGTTACTTGTGGAGCTTCTGAATGAAAATATTTCCTGACAAGAAGAAGGATGAAATCACATGAGTTTTTTAATCTCAGTTATACATTCACAAGTCACACATCCAAAGTTAATGAGAGACTCATGTAAAGCAGTCTCCAAAGCATCCAAAATAACAGCAATGAAAAACCTTGTCTATTATACAGCAAGATAGTTTGCTGCCTTTATTTTTCTGACCACATATGTATTGTGCAAGCAAAGGAGAGTCTTTTATGTTATCATCCTGCTGCCTGGAAATCTCATTCGGCAATCTCTGCTTTTTCATTGCCATTTTCAGACGTTTAATGAAGCAACAAAAGGATATGAGATGCCCCTGTTATTTCTTCTGTCCAGTCTCTATCATTTTCAATCTCAGAACTACTGAATAAATGGAAATATGGTTACCAGCTCTGTTTCACACTTCTTGAGCATAACTCTCATTGGAGGCCACAAGAAATGTGGGTAAGGTACACACTGCAAGTTTAAAGCTCCTTTTTCTCCTAATTACCTGTGTGGAATAACATAAAAGGAGCACAGTCACTGTTCACAGGCCTTGTCTGATTTTTAGCCAAATATTACTGTTAAGAAAAGGTGTTTTCTGACTGAATGGTCCGTGTTCACACTCTACCACAGCCACCCCTTCGCCTAGTTGTTTTCCCCTTTGGGACCTCATGCTACTACCAGCACAAGCCCAAACCATGAATATGCCACACTCCTCTTGCACACAAGTGGGGATTTGCCAAGGAAGCTGTGCAGAAAGCAGATTTCTCCCCATCTCCAGATCAGAGGGGCACCACTGATCTTTTCTTCCTGCATAGCCATCTCAAATGAGAGGAATGATCAGGCTTCAACACTGAAATTCAGTTAACATCAACCTTGTCCACTTTCTACTTAAGTTCACGTACATCCTTTTCCTTGCCAAGATCCCGCTCAGCCCGCTGGTCTGCAGGAGCATACATTAAAGAGAATTTTAACGACTTGAACTTGTGCTGAACTTCCTCTTTTAGCTGCTGTTTTAGTGATTTGTTGACTCTCCAAGGCTTATTCAGGGCTTTTTTTTCAGCCTAGACAGAATAGATAGAGTAGACATAGATCTTGTGTGCCAAGTCTTCTGTATTTTTGGCACTCCACTCGTCACATAGCAGGTCAGTGAAATAGAAGTTCAAGAACCAGAGGATGCTTCCCACGTATATCTGTGGTGTCTCAAAGTAGCCTAAACTAATCTCTTTCTCTCTTCCCCATTAGCAGTGATGCTAAGCTGGAAGCAACTGCTGAGGATGCTTTAACAGGCACTCAGAATCTTAATAAGATCTACTTAGATTTATATTGTGCATTTCAGGCCTGCTGGCTCAGTTTCCTTAGCCACAGCCTCACAAAAGGAGCTGAACACACTGCTTTATTTTTGCGGGCATTTAAATTATTTTAGCATTGTCTCTGATTTTTTTTATCAGCCATCTGCAAAGTGTGGCAGGATGTGTGTAATCTCCTATGGCACATGTTGTATTTTCTCCATTATTATCAGATGGGAGAGAAAAGCAAAGTTAAGGGAGATTAAGGTCAGCGTACTCTCAACATCCAATCACTTTACAATCCAGTTCTTTATCGCTGGGGAAGATTATCTATCTTGATAGGACCCATTCTTCAAGCCATTCAGCTCTGTTGAGGCCCACTTCTCTCACAGAATGGTATCTCTCTTCGATCTGAACAGAGGGAAATCATACATAAGTTTTCCATTACATCCTGGTAATGTGCAGTGAGAGATTGTCTATGGGTAGGACGCAGGGGAGATTGTACAAAACTGCACGGCACAGCCGAGCTCTTCACTGCCCAGGACCAGAGCAGAAAAGATGCTAAAGCAGCCACATTGGCATGTTGGATACAACCCTTCTTCCCCATACCACCACCCCAACTATGGGAAGACGAGCTGATTGTTAAAACACCACAGGGATGAAGGCAGAGAGAATAAGCTGCACTGACCAAGGGGCTTCCTCCTTGCCAGGAAGATGCTGGTGAGCAGGATCAGGCCTCCCGAGGCAGAAATCACAAGCTGTTTCTTGCAAAGGGCTCACAGGCATGATTTGGTTGATGCTAAATGGTCCAAAGAACTATATGTGCAGGGTGAGGCACAAACTGCAGGGTGCTTGGGACAAGAGTGACTCGATACCCTGCCTCCTTCAGAAGAGATATATTACACTCCAAAAAATGCCATGAAAGCAACATGATTACTGCATTATCTCCTAGTAGGAATAATGCATCTCTCCCCAGTAGGAATATAGCTCAACAGACACACTTCATCTACCGAAGTTTGGTAATGCTGGGCCACACACTGCTTCTGAGCATCACCACATTTAATCAGTTAATAGTCTCTCAGTGTCTCTGTGATGAGTGGAGAGCAAAGACAGGACCAAGGCTCTGCCACACTTTGTATGGCTTAAATGTACCCCAAGAGACAGAGGACAGCAACATTTATGCACAGTTATAGCCCCACTGTGAAACATCCAAACTATCTATTGCAAGCACCATGCTCCAAGAGTACCCCAGATTTCAGAAGAATTTCCATCTGTTCGCAGTTAATGTATGAAGGTAGAGGATTTTCAAATGACTTTCATTTGTAGTTCCTTATTCACAAGTTAATGACTGTTGCTCCACCAGAACTCTCCAATTAGCAACAAAAAGACTCAGCCTGGAGGACTCTCTTCACCAGATCATCTCACAACACTGGGAGTTCATATGGGATGTCAAAGGAAGGCAAGATGGAAGCACAGTCGCTGACCTCGGGCAGGCAGTATTCAGCTCCAGGAAACTCCCTGTCAATTATCCCATTGTGTGCAAGTGAATGGGGAATCTTCCGCTCCGGTGCTGGGGAGCGGACAGAGAAAAAGGCACCGTCTCTTTCCCACAGGGAGATCCCTGTGGGTACCGGGAGCTAATGCTTTATTGCAAGACTTTTCTGCAGAACCTGCTCCTTACCAATTCCTGCAGGCCTACAGCAAGCAATGGCTGCAGTTCAGGCGGTAGAAATGCTGGAGAATGACTTGCAATTTGGTCAGACACACCAAACCAGCACCTCATTTTGTTCATGGGGCATTTCAATCCCTTGCAAGTTACCTGTGTTGCACCTGCCTCTTAGCAGTCCAAATTCCACAGCTGCTTTTCACGTACTTCCATTAATTTCTTGTTTCAATGGCTTGAGGCCGAAATCCTCATCTTCCATCCCTCTTCAGTCCCTACCTGAAAGGGCATATAGTGTGACATGAAGCAGGAATGACATACACATGGAGCAGGAATGCAAACCCCAAACTGATTTTGCTGGAGCTGAGCAAATGAGTAACCAAAGCTACCATTGCAGAAGGAATAAAAAACCATACAGTTTCAGCAAGCTATGAGAAAATATGTGGAAAAAACCTTGAATGATAGAATATTTCCACTGTGGGAAAACATGAGGCAAATAATCCAAACACACCAAAAGGTTTCTTTTTTAAAAAGTCAAAATATTTCACTCCAACATCTCCCAAATGAAACTATCAGCTTTTTCTCTCCAAAACACTTTTGGTGTGTTAATTCAGTTTTAATAGGAAGAAAGCAAGTTGTTTTCAAAGGGTCAGATCACATGCAAAGTAGCCACAACGTCCTTTGGCTGATTCACAAATAATTTGGAAATTGCAACCATGGGATCCTCTTTAAGAATGAGGATTACTGAAGAAAGATGGGATCCACCTCATAAAATGGGGGAAGAAGAAGCAAATGCCCTACTGAATAGAGGTTTCAACTGGGTTCACAGGGGCTAGATACCAGAGACCACAGGAGAAGGGGAGGGAAGAGAGCAGGCATGCACAGAGGAAGGAAGAGACCCTGAAGAGGAACTGCTATGACCTCAGCTTCTAAGTTACATTAAAATCAATTAAAATGACACATAACATTTTGCTGCATTGCTTTCCTGGGCAATAAATGACTGTAGCTGTCACATGGAAGGAAAATGAGTATGATAGGAGGCAGGCAATGAAACAGTGTAAAAAAGAGGTTTTTTCCAGTAGCAGGAAAGGTCTGGAGAGCTGAGCCAGGGTCTCACCAGAGTCCCTAGAAAGCTCTGCTCTTTGCTCTAGGGTTTCCTGCAAGATAAGAGATCATCACTAATCCCACAAAACATGGCAAATCTGCACTCAGAAAGCTGAAATGCAGCAGTCAAGTCTGAGAGGTGCTCAGACCTCACGTGCAAACAGGGTCTATGAGCATCAGCACAGTCTCCAGGACAGGTTTCTCCAGGGATACTCCCTAGCAGATAAGAACTGACATGGACCCAAACAAGCAGCACATTTGCTCCAGTGTGGGAAACCTTCCTGGTCCCCTATCAGCTAACCAGCTAGGGTAAGGTCTTCATTCTCAACTGCTTTTAATTTTTTTGCTTATAGCTTTAGTATTACTGTATCATATATAACTGTACTTTCGTGCTTGAGTAGCAGAAGTAATAGATCAGCAAGACTTCTTGCACCTATCTCAGGAGGAAAGTTTTATTAAATCATTAAATAAAGTCATTATGTAGTCTGCCTTTACAAAATAAAAAGGTCAGCTTCAGAACTGAAGCAGGAGTGGGAAAGCGCTGTGAACCCTATACCAAAGTAGCTGAATTAGATGCTGCTTATGAAGGAGGAAACAGAGTGCATGAATTTAAGACAAAAAGAGAAAAGAAAAAGCAGGGGAAAAAAGATCCTTTTAAATTAAGCCTTTTCTCACCTCTAAGAAGGCTCTAGAAACAGCACTAATCAATCCAAATGACATTTTAGTGGGGAGATCTATTATATTCTTCAATGATCATATGGCTTTATATGTTATAATTTGGTTCTGAATTATGGCCTACATAAATTATAATTGAACATTGTTTCCCACTCTACAGTCTGACTGTGATGAGAGCAGAAAGGCAGTGGACATTAGAGGATTACTATCAGAACCACCTAATTTAATTAAGGAGGAGATTTATTGAACTGGTAACATTAACAGGTGTTTTATGAGACTAATAATTAATAAGGTTTCTGTAGAACATTTGTAAGAGAAATAGACAATATGCAGTGCCACCAGAACGCCCTGTAATGGGATAACAATAAAACATTATGAACTGTAGATCAGATAGTATGACAATAATCTGATATTGTAAATTATGGTTTGAAGAGGATTAAATACCATTACTGCAAATTAGTATTTAAGCTCCAACAGGTCTTTGCACACTGTCTAGAGGAAAGTTGGGCTGCAGGGAGGCTCTCCAGCATGGACACTTGCTGTCCTGAATCCCACCATGATGAGTTGAGAACTTCGCTGTCTGGCAGCACAACAATGATGCTGACAAAGTCCACCTAGGAAACCACAACAGGGCTGCAAGGAAGCACTTCATGATGGTCCATTTTTTACTTTTTTGGAGCTACCTTCAAGCAACTGAAAGCTGTCAGCCCCACAATGATCTCCAAGCTGCATGTTCTGAAGTGTCCCAATGGGACATGGTGTCTCCTGGGACTTCTGTACACAGGATAGCAAAGGGTGGGAATGGTGGTGCCTGCTCACTCCCTTACATTGCTGCAGGCACAGCAATGGGTGAATTTCAGGAGCATGAGGAAAGCAAGGGGAAAGCGGGATGGGAAACCAAGAGGGAGAAGTGTTCTTACGCAGCAAGGCACGATACCCCAACTCACTAAAGGAAGGAGCAGAGAGAAGAAATAGCCGCAGGTTCTTTCCTGGAAATGAGGGTGCTGAGGGACCTTGCCAGATTTACTTGGCAATTTACAGCTTGTGTTAATGCCTGGTGCTTTCTTAGCTTTAGGCTGAAGAAAGCTTTATCCCAGCCCTGGTCCCAGCAGTCCCCCAGGTAAGAGGGAGGGAGGCGCCTGAAGAGCACACAGCCATTTTTCTAAAGCAGCTCCAATCCCTGACACAGTGATGGAAGAGGATATTAGCAGTGGGAAATTTTTTCAAGGCCAGTACTTTAATGAGCTCCAAAATAATGACTTTATGTTAGAAGCACACTCAATATTCATCCAGTATCACACCTGAACAATGCCGCTGCCTGACTTCAATCAACAGCAAACAAGTCCACAGAAACTTAGTTTTGGATGTGGTTTTGGACCACACCTCAGCTTCCTGTTTTGTCAGGGGGGGGATTGATTTGCCTTGGGTTCAGCAGCAGCAGCCATTTTTCTCCTTCTTAGTAGCTGGTGCAGTGCTGTGGTTTTGACTTTCAGCCTGGGAACAGCGCTGATAACACCGA